>VWYI01007436.1:0-71969 GCA_013399455.1 Anthoscopus minutus | reverse complement strand
TCCCTTGAGTGAGAGAAAACCAGAAAGTAGCAACATAAAAACAACAAAGTCAGTTAAGAAATAGTTTAAATGCCAAAATGAAGAGAAGAAAAATGAAAAAGCGTCCTAGTATTGAAACTGAAAGTTCTTTTAGTAATACCATAAAAATAAACTATAATAACTACGGCATTTCCTTTAATTCATGAAAAAAAACCAAGTATGAAAAAATAATAAAATGGTCAAATGTAAACCTGACCAAAAGCAGCAAATGTTAAAAAAGCAATAACGCTCTAAAAAGTTTAAGCAAAAAAAACCAGAAATAAAAGTAAAAAAACCTCTCTGACTCAAAAAGCAAAAACACCCTTTTATTTTTAAAAATAATAGTAAAAATTAATAAAGAAAGTATTTTCCATTAAACAGCTCATCCTTAAAAAGTAACACCCCATAAGTTAACAATAGCCCATTAACTCAATTGTAAAAATAAGAAAAATTTCAGAACAGCANAGCCCATTAACTCAATTGTAAAAATAAGAAAAATTTCAGAACAGCAAAATTTTTCTAAACCGAGCAGCTGCTGTTTTATAAAAATACAAAACCACAAAAAAACTATGTTCTTGTAAACATATCTCCAAAGTGTTAAAAAAACCCAACTCCTTGCCCTATAAAAATTTTAAAAAAATTATTATAAAAGTGATAATTGATTTAAAAATCCCAAGGTTTTTTTTTATGTTGTCAAGTCAAAAAAAAATGTAAGCAAAAAAAAAGTATTCTAAAAGTTTCATTCTAATTTTTCCTTTTCCCCCCCATTCTTTTCATTTTGTTAATAAAACTTTCTTTATAATCTAAGTTTAAGCCTGTTCTCCTTTCTCCTAAAATCATATCTCACAACAAAAAATAAATAAATATACCAATGAATTTAGCTAGTTCTAAACCTACAACAGATATCATGCAATCCCAATGATTTCTCAGTAAAACAGTCTACCGAAATTTTAAAAAGCAAAGTAATGTCATGTCTGTCTCCCCAGCCCTGTCTGTGATAAAAAGCATATTTGTTCTTGTTGCATTCCTAAAGCAGTCCAGAAATTCACTCTCCAGTGCTCTGCATTAAATCAAATTGTTCATCAGGGAAAGCCTTTTAACAAGGTGAGTCTGGCATCATCGCTGCTACTGCTAAAAAGAGGAGGAATTTTTCTCATGTATTTATTTACCAGTCATCATCTTTTTTCAGCTCTATGTCATTAACAAGGAAAAATGTTAAGCTCCTATCATCCATCTAACACCTTCCAAAGGTACTAAGACCTACAGGACTTAAGCAAAACATTAATGTCAAATATCTCTCTCCGCTTGGTTAAATAGGGATAGAAATGGAAATAAACAGAGATGTTACATTGGTTTGATGATCAAAGCACCAATAGAAAAACCTGGATGAGCTGACTTGTTGAAAATGAGAAAGGAAAAGCAGAAGGAAAAATATTTAAGGTAAGATTAATTTAATTTTATTATTTCAACTCCTAATTTCTTATGGGCCATTGAGGGCCATTGCAGAGGATGGGATCTGTTCCTCTTTGCAATTATAGCAGCTATGTGCCAAACCACTCAGCTCAGAAGTTGCTGACTGCACAGATCTGACAAAAAGGTACATAACGTGATGCTCAGCTCAGGGACCACTCTGAGTAACTTCAGGTGGGTGCAGAAGTGTCTGAAAATTGAACTGCAGGTTTTGGATGTTTTGTCACATAGCACTGAGTCTTGTTTGAAGACTCTTGAAAACATTAACTGGCTCCAGGGGGCTGGTTCTGAATATCCTGGAGCTTTGCTTCCCTGGTTACAAAATGAGATTATTTATTTATGTTCTCTTGCTTTTCTATATTTAGACTAAAACGATAAATATTTTCAACTTTGTGGATTGCTGTGGTTGCTGCACTGAGGCCCTGATTGAAGCTGTGGTTTCTACATGCCATTGTATTCCAATACTGTAATAATTCCAGAGAATGATGGGAGTGATGAGGAGTAATTCCAACATGCTCAGTATGGAAAGGAAACTGATTTTGGGAAGAAAAAAAAAAAGACATTGAAATGTGCAAGATTCTAAAAGCTGTGTACTAATTTTTAAACCAAACTGTATTGTTCAACAGTCAGGCAGATTTAATAACCAAAAGTGCAATCCAAATCTCTTATATATGGGAGGACACCACAGACTGGTTCCCTTTGTCAATTTATTTCAGCATTTCAATGCCTTATTTAAGACAGAAACCTCCCCTTGAAGGAGTAAACATCTGATCATGGTATTAAAACTAGTTTTATCTAGTTAGAAAGCAAATATTAAAAAAGGTGGGGGGAGAGGGGGAAGAAGAGAAAAAAAATATAACCCTGGGCCTCCCTGAGGTAGAGACATGAGCTCTAAAATTGTAATAATTAGGAAGGGTAGAAGACATTCAAGTGTTTGTCAAGACTTCTGGTTTTTGGCTTGGTAGTGGTGCACCAATCAGCCTTTCCAAATTCACTAGCACAGGAGACCATCAGGTACCTACAGAATGATGTTTTACTCAACTTCCTTGACAGCCTGACCCTTTCTGTATTTTTTCTCTAATCTGTGACAAATTCTTGTCTGTTAGGATGTTTTAGATCTTTTTCTGAATGCAGAGTATCACTATGTGTCAATTTTTCCTCTTTCACAAGGAGATGATATAGGGACTAGAGCTCTTAGGACTTTCTGTACAGCTAAGTTTTCTAAATCTATGACTTTCATTACATTTTTAACTGGCTTCTGTATTTTTTCATCCTTAATAGGACAGCCTAGATATGATGCCACCATTTTAAAACATTAGCCAATAGGCTATTCTTAGTGATGGTTTCAGCGCTACTTTAACTTTTTTTTCTGAGCTATATCTGCAGGTTGTGGCCATTTTTTAGTTTAAATAGGACATTATTTTAACATGGATGCACGAGCTAAAGTATAACAAGGATGTCTGAATATGCCTTGAACCCTCCTAAGGAACACAGAGATCTTAGAGCTACTGGGAAAACAATTTCACAAATTTTCTGTAAGAAATATAAAACTTGCAGTAATTAAGCCCAAAACAGGTTTTGTGTGAGTGTGTGGGTGAAGCCCAGTCTGACCTGCATGTTCCCCCACATGGTCTGAGTGCCTCCTCTGGGCTATTGTCACTCTGACCAAGAAACAACAGATCCTGGTAACCACCCAGCCCTTTGGAGATGAGAGGGAGCATGAAGCCTCCTCTCCCACAGGGCTTTTGCACAGTCCTGAGAGGAAAAAGATCTATTCCTTGGGTCAAAGTCTATTTTATTTAACATTAATGCTCTGGAAACACTGCGAGCGACCTCTTGTTTTTGAAAATACACAGACTTTGTTTGCCCCATGCAATGGAACCCAGAGATGACAAACTTTCATGGAGAGCTGGGTTAGGAAGCTCTTACTGATGCTGAACTGGGAGAAAACTTTCCCTGCTCCTTGTGAGCAGCAAGGAAACTCCTCCTTGACTCTGATGGGGGTTATCGACCTCTTGCCCTCTCCAACTCAGCGGATTATCTCACTCCTCACACAACTGCTTATCTATAATTGTTCACACAATTTTCCAAAAGGAAAAGGTCCTGCCATCAGAGTTTAACCTGGTGTCAACTCAGACCACTGGCAGCTGAGGCAGTTTATCTCCTCATGGCCTGAATTGAGGGGCATTTCAAAGCAAATTGGTTCCACTTCTGCTGTTGCCAGGGGAATTATCCCATCCTTTGCACCAGGCTGGTGGAGGTTTGCAAGACTCAACTCCTTTAAAGTGTGCTTGGATTGCTCTGTACAGTCCTGCAGCTTACAGCATAAAGATATTGAATATGTCATCTACCTGCCTTTTTTCCCCTACCTAACGGAAGATTGCTAATATGTATGTTCTATTATACATTTGTTCTGCTTTGTTTGCTCATGCCATTTTCATTTTCTTTTGTAAGAAGATTAGTAGATGGAAAATAATTGAAATTTCATTTTTTTTCCCTTTTTAATTATGAAGAATTGAGCAACACCTGCCAACAAAGCAAACCTGACTAAGGACTATGCCTATGTATCTGGAAAGAGTATAAGAATTTTGCACCCACCGTACAATAGCGTGGGAAGTTTGCTGAAATGCTTACCTAGGTCAAGAAGGCTTATGAGAATTTCTTCTGAGAGCATGTCTGGCATTTCCCCTGACAGGGAAAGGTGAACATTCAGGTACATCAGGCTGCATGTTATGCAGATTGTATCTGCTGGTGTTGACCGTCCTCCCACTCCCTTCTGTCTTCTGCCCTGTGCTGTTCATGTGCTACAGCTCACTGTGCAGATAGGATGAATTGTGATAACACCTACAGCCTTTGTTGCTTTCTCCCATGGCTCTTCTGCAGCAACTCTTCTTGCTCTTCAATAAAACGTGTTTCTAGGATTTTCCTCTAGTCACCAAGCCTGTTACTTTTTTTATGTCCTATTGTCTTTGCGTTTCATTGCTTTCATGTGATAACATCGTTATGTTCTGGCTCTGTACTGGAGATATGCTGCCTGTGGAATGACGAATACCACTGGCCCCCAAAGAATTTGCCTGAAAACAACCAAAATGAAACAAAGAGCTGAGGTTTGACGTGTGTCATCCTTCAAGGGACATTTGAGGTGGGATCTAGACCTATTTCTGACATTCAGCCCAAGGTACCTAGTCAAGTCTCACAGAGCTTCTTCCGCTGGGCTGAAGTCTGTAAGTGTCCAATGTTTTTGTTACCTACCTGGTTTGTCCTAGTTCCTACTACCTCTTCACAAAAAATCAAATTTGGTTTCCTTGACAGCAGTTTGTTGTTTCCCCATGTGATCAGGAAATGAAACAGTGGTTGCAGTGCAGTCTTCAGTCTCTGCTTCAGTTTTAACTGTACTGCTTTCCCCTCTGCTTCTCTGGGGTTGCTTCCATCTGCCTCATCTCAAAAGCACTATAAAATACTTTTTTTTCACTTTACTCTTAGTTACTCTTTGCTTTTTATTTTTCCAAATCAATCATGTTATAAAGCCACCCACCACTGTTGGTCTATACCCATTCATACCCATTTAGCAATGGAAAAAAGTGTCAAACATGGTGCTGTATCAATGCAGCAGGCTAGTGCTGTTGTCAGTGGTTGTATTTTGAAGCAGATCTGAGATTCTTTTCAAAAGGAGAAACTGTCTCTTGGAGCTTGGCACCCTGTCTCTCTTCTGTAAATACCTGAGCCTATTAATCTATTACCATGAAATATCTTGTCAGGGCTCTTTCTTGTTGCCTTTCTGTGGCAAAGTCTTTCTGTCCCACTGTGGTTAATTTGAAGCTCAGTAACAGAATTCAGATCTTTTGGATCTAAATCTGCAGAGAACCCTTAGCCCTTAGCTTGCTGAAGCTCCTTAGCTTGCAGATTAGGAGGTGTGTTTAGTCTGTCAAATATTGAAGATAGTTATGTGGGAAAGGGAAACAACTAGAGTCACACTTGAAAATTATTCTAAATATGTAGAGGCAACAAACCAACAATATATTCTATGCAATTAAAATAAAAAAGAACAGGATGTCATGAAAACAGGACCTAAATGTACCGTCCTCCTGGGAAAAACAGGGTCTGGTGGAAGGACAGGGGGATTTGAAATTGTGTGGACACCAGAGCAGTGTGACTGCACAGGCTGTTTGCAGGAGCTGCAGTGGGTGCTTGCAGCTCGAAAGGGCTCTGAGTTACGCCATTGCTTCTGTGCCATGGAGACAGGCTGCACCTTGGATTATTCCAGACACAGCTGAATAAGATTTGCAGATGTAGTTTTGTTGTAGTACAGTCAGAACATTACTGATTTTGCCGTTCTGCCTGAGCATAAATGGAGTTAAGGACTTCTGATACCATGAGGCTCTTTGCTGCTATGTTGAACAGCTCTAATCTCGTCAAATATCAGATTGCCTTAAACTGATTGTGGACATCCTCTCCATGGTTTTGAGTGGTTGTTTTTTAACTCAACCTTGATTTATCAACAACTTTTTTTTCCTTAATTTTTTGTGGAGAGGGATGAGGGTGAAGATTAGCATGGATTTTGAAGCCCAGCTACATATAAAGCTAAATTTTTCCCTGCCATCTGCTTGAACACTTCTTACAGCTCTCATAGGGATTCATTTTATCCAATTACCACAACTGCTGGGCAAAACTAATTTTGAGACAGACTCTTGGACTGTGGAGAAAATGCCTGCCACTGAGTCCTTGAAAATCTCTTGGAACATCAAGACTGATAGTCCTGCCAATCCTTATCTCAGTCCTGATTAGATCCTGCCTCACTTTATCATGTTGTTTACAATGAGATATTCCTTAGAAGGAAGACTAAATCAAACAACGGCTTTTCTGTCAGTTCTCATTTGGGAAGGGTAGTGGTGGATAGAGATATTTTCAACATTAAGACCAGAAGATCTGCTTTCTGCTTTCAGTTTCCAGTTCTACTTTTTATTCCTTCTGAACTCAGGCAAATTACACATTCTGCTTTTTTTTTTAAACCTTTTTTTTTGGTTGAATTTCTGATCTTATCTTTCTCCAGCTCTCTCTTTAATCTATTTAGATACTGTCTTAAACAGTGTGCAGTCAATCCTGTTTTGCAGTGAAAGAGCTGAAGCACTGATGCTCCCCAAGTCATGGATTCTAAAGCAATTTCATTCCCAGTATGACTGAGAGGTGTTTCAAGATGTGTCAAGGCAGCTGGTTTCTCATGTAATCAGGTGAACATGTTGGTAACCTCTTCTAATTGGAGCTGGAGAATGACAGTATGTGAATTGGGTAGAAAGATGTATTCCCAAAGCCTAATATCTCAATTCAAAATTACCTCAAGGCAGCATGATGGATTGCCAGCAGAATTTAAACTTTAATGAGCTTTTGTCTCTGACTTCATAAAACTTAATGTAGCTTAATACTTTTTATCATCTCTGATTAAAGCACAGCAACCCTTTGAATGAAATTAATATTCATTAAAGGTATGAAGCTAAGGTTTTTTAATTCAAAGTGGTAAAGAAAAGCAGGGGTTTTGGGATTTTTGTTTTTGTTTGGTTTTTGGTTTTGTTCTTTTTTTTAAATTCATGAGAGGTATAAACAATACATTAAACAAATTCTTCTTAAAGCAATAATTTTTATTGCAATGCACTCTCTCCAAATTTGGTTCAAGTCATCCCACAACTACTACGTTAGTTTATGACTCTTATATTTGCTGTTGTTGCTACTAGATTATCAATATTACTTAAAATCAAATGAATATGACATTCTGACCTGCTGGATTGGAAAATATTTTCTCACCTTTTTAATTCTTTCCATTTCTAGAGTTTGTAGAAGGGACTTGTGCTTGCATGGTGGGGGGAAAACATTGCCATCAAATAACCAGGCAATGGCGTGTTTCCCAAAATTCTTCTAAAAATGCTAATCAGCCATTTTGAAAGGTCTCTGAGAGGAGAAAAATTAATCAGTGACTTAAAGGATCAGTCATATACTGTGAACTGCAAATAGCTGGCAGAATGTGATGCACCACAGCAGTGGCTGGTGAGAGGTGTGTGGAAATATCTAACATAAAGAAAACTAGCAAAGCCCTATGTGCCACATACTATATTCAGCAGCCCAGGACTCAGTGTATCAGTGCAACTGTGGAGAGAGGTAATTTGTCATGTAGACAAAGAGAGATTTTTTTGAAAGCTTTGCTGCTTGCAGTATGTTCAACAGCTTATATTATATTCATAAGCTGCTGTTCTAATCAGACTACCTAGTCTGTGAGCTGTTTTGTTAAGCCTAATGGAGAACTGTGACAGAAGGAGAGAGAATTGTAAAGCTAACAAATTTTCAATAAGTATTGTAATTAAATTCTCCTCCATCCCTGTCTTTGTGATGAGGAAATTCTGCTGAAATATTTTTGTCCCTAATTAAATACTAGAATGTGCATAGCTTTCTTTCTTTATAATGTTCTTTTTTGTAAAGATGAATAATATTTGGGTTTTGATGGAAAAGGAAACCCTCTCCTGAAGTCCAGTCTTTTGCTCTTCAAATTTTGTTGAACTTTGTCTCTTAGGGAGTGGATGACATCCTGATTGTTGCTGATGTGCTACAAGGCACAGACCTTTAGGTGGTGGCCTTTTAGCCATTCATGCTTTGCAGGACCAGCCATTTCAGACTAGCACACATTTATCACTCTGATGCTAACTTGAATACTAGCAGAGATAACTTTGGCCGATCAGTAGCTTTCTTGATAACAACTGATGGATGTTAGTCAATGTTTTATACCTACAAGCTTTTAAGTAAGTTAGTATTTTAGATGGGGAGAGAAAAATGAGACCATGTATGAACATCAGAAAAATGAAGAGAGAGCATTTTTTTTGTCTGGATATACCTTGTAAACAAATAAAGGGAAAGAAGATTAATTATTCTTCACATCAATTCTCACTCTAAGACAATCTTCCTGATCCAGCTTTACCAAAAGCAGCTGGTGGAAACAGACCAGATAGGTAGATCTCATTTGTTTAAATATATCAGCATGTGAATGACTCAGTCTGGGTTTTCCACTCTTATTCTCATTAGTTCTGTAAGAATAATAGGCATTCCAAATGTTTCATTAGTGCTGTGTCACTCTGCTACCAATGCTGGTATTGCGAGGGCTTGCCTCATTGCTGGACGTGTCCAGAAAATCAGAGCACATGCAGAAAAGGCCAAGAAAAGGGAAATCACTGAGCTTTTGTCTCACCTGACATCTTCTGCACCAGTCCCATGGGGCAGCCTGTCTACCTGAGCAGGTAGGGAAGGAATTGTCCAATGCCATTTGCAAAGGAAGTGACAGTGGAAGAGATTTTTTGAAAACTGGCAAACCTGTTGCATCACAACTACAATTTTTAGCAATATTTCATGAAATGTAGTAAAATTTCCTATTTGAGAGCCTAAGGGATCAAATGATTCTTCATTAAAAGTGACAGAGTAGATGCTGGTGAAATTGTTTACAGGAATTACCCAGAGCTTTTAGAGATGCTGCTCTCATGTCAAAGACCTCAGAAAGCCCCATTGACACCACCCCTTGAGTCTAACTCATTGTAATCCTGCTGATAATCAAATGGCAGCATTTACTTCACCACAGCAGCTCACAGGAGCCCAGATTTTATAAGTGTTCTGTTTAGTGCCTGCAAAGTGTGTGATGAAGATGGATAGAACAGTTTGGTATGGAATAAGCTGCTTTTAGGAGCCATCTGTGTTTTTATCGATGAGAATGAATTCTATCTAATGAAAATTTCAGTGGTGAATGTTGAGCATATTGAAGCAACTACTCAGCGTGATTAGATTTTATGTAATAAGGTAAAAAGAGAGGCAGGATATCCTGCACAGACCATGTGCCTTGAGGTGCAGTTGAGTGGTGGCCTTTATTATTTCTGCCCTCAGTTGTCAATTGATATTAGCAAAATTTTCAGATGAGTTTTGCAGAAAAAAGCAAATGTGGTTGAAGGTATGGGTGGTCATATCCTTGACAGAAGTGAAAAGATCTGTGATAATTAGGGCCAGGATTGGCAATTATGTCCTCAAAATCTAATGACCCAGATTTCTTTTTACAGTCTGGTTTAAAAGAACCCGTTTTAAAAAAAAGAATTATGGATAAAGAAAATCCTAATGGTGATTCTCTTGCATATGAATAACTGTTCTTGGGTGTTTGGAGGAAATTTTGGGTTTCATAATCTTCATTTTCTGTGAAGGGTATGGTGTTTTGATGGATTAGACCATATGTTGGGGATTCTAGTTCTTCAAATAGATTTGGCTTCACTTTCCAAACACAGAGTTTGTGGAAATATCTGCCAGGTGCTGAAAACCTGTGCCTGCAGTCTGGAAAGCTCCACTGGTGGGATCTCAGCTCGGTTAAAGACCCCAAGTATGCACAGCCTTGAGCTACTCAGCCGGGACAGAAAAGACTCTTCTGCAGGAAATGCATCTCTGCCTGCTCCTGTGGGCATCCAAAATTCTGCCAGGACACCCCAGATTGTAACTCCTGATTTCCCTGCATTAACTGTCAAAGCATTAGACAGAATTCCCTACTCCCAATGTGAGGTGATCTGGCTGCCTTTATCCTCCTAGAAATGAAAAAAGAGATCCTTTAATTCCTTTCTTAACCTGGATGCAATTTGACAGGAGAGATTAGAGGAAGTTATTTTCCCTCCCCCTCCCCACCAGGACATTATTTAATCTCATCTATGATGGCACAACGCTGTGGAAATAGTAGCAAGTGCATGTAACTAATTTCAATTTGTTCATGCCATGTTATTTGGTTCCTGGTGATGTGATCGCAATGAACTCTTTTCTTTGCTCTATGTAACCTTCTGTAATTTATTGCTTTACCTTAAAAAAAAAAAAAGACAAAACAACAAACCCAACCAACTGGTCAGTTCAGTGTGTTTTTTGACAACTGCTGCTTGTCTGAACATGAGGGAGAAAGGAGTGAAATAAAAGTAATTTTCAGCCCTGAACACCTAGAAAATGCTGAATGTTTAAGAAACAAATGTCAAGAACTCTTGGTTCTTCCTCTGAGCTTTTGAGCATGTTCATTATCAGTATTTTTTTGGAGGTGGGGGGAAATAGGGAAATACTAGAGGGAAATATTAGATTGTTTTTTTCACTTTGAAGGAATGCAAGTCTAAGACATTTAGGAAAGACATCAGAAATACTGAGAGAGCTACATGAGGATGCAAGTTTGCTCCATCACATAAAAGATGTCTGGGATCCAACCCCTTTGCTCACGGCTCTATTGCACTGTTTTTCTTCTGAGGTACTGACCACCATCATAGCAGCCAAGAGTTTTATCTGTTTTCATGGCAATGGGGTATCCTGAAAGTCTTAATTTTCAGTGGGCAAGTGTATACGTAATTAGTATGGCAAATTCACAGTCTTTCTGTGCTTTGAATTTCCTTGCAGCTGCTGTTTTCTGCCACACTAATTTGATATGATCCTTCACAGGAGACCTTTTGAGAAAGAAGACAAAAATAAAGCTGGAAGGGGGAGGAGGGCCAGCAGATATAGCTTTTACTTTCTTTGGCTCTAAATGACAGGGGAAGATGTGTGGAGCGGAAAGAAGTCAATATGTTGAATTAAAATGAATGTGCTTGCACAGGGACCTGGCCACCGATATCTAAACCCTTCAATACTTCAGACTTATGAGTTTGGGTAAACACAATTACCTCCACAAGGCTTACAAATTATTAGTATTTTGCAGGGGGATTATAACACGTCATTAAAGATGAAAGGTTATTTCCAGAGCTAAGTTTTAAATTGCATCCTTAGAGACCAAGAATGACCTTTAAGTGAGCTTTGGGCAGGCAGTGGTATCTGAAAGGTGGATCAGCATGAGGCTGCTGAGCAATGATACCTCTCACGGAGGGGCAATAGATCACTACAAGGGTCACTTAGAGTTTCATGTTATTCAACTTTGAAATGGTTTTCAATACTCTCATTATCTGGCTTATTCTTCAAAAATAAAGAAGTAAAAAAAGGCTTCTTTTATAAAACATTATGAAATTCTTAGAGACTGAATATACACACTTGTGTTAAACTGGTTATTTGGTCTGAAGGAACCTGTGCAGCTAATTCTAAATAGTGCCAGGGTTCTTGGTTTTTATTAAATGGCATTTGCATTTCTAGCACCTGTTTTATTAATTTTTCTCCTTAGCAGGAGGTATCTCCAGCCAGAGCTATTACCCCCTGAAAATCTTTCAGCTTTTCAATTGGCAAACGTCCTTTGCACAAGTGCCAAAATCTACAGATACGTTGCTTTTGTGTAACTACGCTTCACGGCTTACACTTCAACCCTTCCTCTACACCTTTGCCCACTGCTGCTGGCACTTCTCCTGTGTGAGAAGGGGCTGCCTGGGTTGTCCCAGGCCGTGCTGCAGCGTGGGCTGTGCGCTGGTCCCACTGTCACTGCTGAGCACCAGGCATAGCTCCCAGCTGCATGAGGAAGGCACGGAATCCATGACTTCTGACTCCTTCCTAGAACTTAAGATGCTTTCCCCGCCTCACTGCATCAAGTTCCTTCCAGGGAAAGCTGGGCTAATGGTGTCTGACTGCACTGTTCTGCATTTTTCATACACCTAAAGGGTGTCAGGGTTCTGTGGTGGAGTAGATTCTATCTAATTTCCATCATTACAGCTGTTGGCTCACTCACCACAGTAATTCTGTTGTAGAAATATTTTGCAGGATCATAGGGAAATTTAGGAGATGGCAAGGAAACAGAACTACCCTCTTCTAATATTTTGTCATGCAAGTATGATTTCCTAGGCCTTGAACTTGGAGGGATTTTCAATAACTCTTTTTCCAATTCTGCTTTTATGAATTGCTAAGTTTTCTGCTGTTATAAATTGCCAGAACTTTGGGGAAGACAGTGGCATACTATAGATTCTCATGAAGAAACTACCCCTTACAATTCAGGGGTAGAATGATAAATAATTATGGGGGAAAATATGCTTTACGGGGTAAAGATACTACAATTTTTCAAACTTTTCAAGCATTTTATATGGAATTTTAGAAGGAAAGGGCATGTCTGGGAAGCAGGGACCTCCTTACTCATGTATTAGGATGTTCTGAACTGAAAGCATTGCATTGTAAAACCTTGTCTTTATTTTGTGACTTGTGGTTTTAAGTTGGGAATTGTTGATGTGAGCGAAGTTGTCAAAACAAAAAGTCCTCATGGGCTCATTTTCAGACTGACGCTGTGCACTGGCTGAGCTTTGTCTCTAGAGCTTTAGGACAGTACCTTGACATTTTCAGAGGCATGAGTGTGGTGAACCCGTTTTCCCCTTGTGAACTCTATCTATAAGCAACGCTGCGTGCAGACCATTTTGCTGACTGTTGAACTGCCTTGTTTGTGCCCAATAATGGTGTTAATAATTAGGAGGCATAAATAGAGATGCCCTTTGAAAAATGTCCTTTTCAACATCAAAACAATGTGACAAACAGATCCTTTTATTTGCTGTTGCCAAAATGAGCTTGAATCTGGATATGCTTGCTTGTCATGATGCTTTTTGAGTGCATTTTGCCCACCTGTATGTGTGGCACCTGAATACCCAGAATCGAGGAGTTGTGATATATGCTGCAATGCTACAGGAAAATAAAGACAAGGAGCAAAGGTCTCTTTCCAAACTGAAATAATATAAAGTGATTCCCAAGAGGCAATGGAGGGAAGAAATAGTCAAATTAGAGGCAAAGCAGAAAGATGGATAGTCCTGTCTTAAGAAGGTTATTAGGGAATCTTAACTACCATAGGAGGACAGGACCTTGATTTTTCTGTCTTGAATTAAACAATTTCCTATCACTGCTGGCTGCACCAGAGGGATTTTTTTGTTTTTTCTTTAGTGATCTCTGGCCAGGAGTTAGAAATACTGACTCTTTCTGAAAGCCTCTATATGGGTGTGTTGAATTGAGCAGTTTTACTTGCATTCACCTGATTTATACTTGCCTGATCACCTGATCATTTATACTTGCATAAGAAACTCTCAAGGGCTTTCTCAAGTTAAAGATTAACCCTGTGAGCTTTTTCTTCTTAGGACTGGCTTTTCTTGTATTTTTCAAAGGAAAAAAGCCTTCATTTTCCATACTTGGGAGACCCTAAATCCTAAGTGTCATTAACAGATTGTTTGGAAAGGCCTAATACAACCAGAAGGAAATTTTAAGGCTTAATATTTTTTAGGATGTCAGAACTAGAATACAATTGGCTGTTTGTTTTACAGTGGTGATTAAATTTATCATTGCTCTCTAATAGATATGAGGTTTTTTTCAGATATTAGGAATTTAAAGTGGTATTGTTTTTAAGATAAATATGTTAATTTTGGCCTTGAACTGAACTAAATAGAGTGCCAAAATCGGGCACAATCAAGATTACAGCCCTATTTTTCTCATAACTTTGGTTTATGGGGCAATGTTCATGTTTTATAGAGCTGTTCAAGGCCAGGCTGGACATGACTTGGAGCAGCCTGGGAAGGTGCCCATGACTGGAGGTTGGAATGATGTGAATTAACCATGGTTAAATGTTACCACTCTATGATTGAATCCTGCTTGGGCAAAGGAGGCCAGTTCCTTGTTTGTAACCATCTCTTTTTTTATAGTATCCTGGGATGTGTTGCAGCTATGAAATACAAAGGATTCTGTTCCACCTCTGTCTGTTTTCTGTGATTGGAAAGGGTCAAAGCATTTGATGGCCTATGTTGCTGGAAAACACGTTGTGTGAGATAGCCGCTAAGGGGAGTCATTTATTCAAATACAGAACATATAAGGGGAAAAAAAATTGGGTGAACATAAACAGATTTCCAAGGTCACTTCCATGTCTGCAAAAGAGAAAATGTTCATCATCCAGTATCGTGGGCTAAATTTCATAGAAGTCTAGAATATACTGAATTGGAAGGCACCTGACAAGATCATCAATTCCAACTCTGGTCCTGCACAGGACACCCAAACAATACCAACCTGTGCCTGAAGTTGTTGTCCAAATGCTCCTGGAGTTCTGGCAGCCTTGGGGTCATGACCATTCCCTGAGGAGCCTGTTCAGTGCCCCAGTACCCTCTAGGGGAAGAACCTTTCCTTGATATCCACCCTAACCCTCCCCTGACACAGCTCCAGCTGTTCCCTGGGTTCTGTCTCTGCTTAGGAGAGTGAAGAGATCAATTCTTCCCCTCATGAGGGTGTTGAAGAGCACAGTGAGCTCTGGCTTCANTCCTGTAGCTGCTCTGCAGCCTCTCCTTCCCCAGTCTATCTGTACAGCCAGGGGTGCCCCATCCCAGGGGCAGAATCCAGCACCTTCCCCTATGGAACCTCACAGGCTGGGACTGCCCAGCCCCATCACTTGTCCAGGCTCTCTGCAGGGCCTCTCTGCCCTTGAGGGAGTTGACAACTCCTCCCAGTTTGGTGTTATTGAGTTACTGAAATTACTGAATGTCCCTTTAATCCTGCATCCAGGTCATTAATGAGGATGTTTATGAGCACAGGGCCGAGGATGGAGCCCTGTGGGACCCCACCAGTCTCAGGTGCCAGCCTGTTGTCACCCCAGTCACTGCCACGCTTTGTGCCTGACCCCTGAGCCGATTGCTCACCCAGCACAGGATGTGTTTATCCAGCTGTGGCTGGACTGTTTGTCCAGAAGGATCCTGGGAGAGGCAGTACTGAAAGCTTTGCTGAGGACCAAAATGGTTACATCTCCTGGCTTTCCTAGATCAACCAAGTTGTAGAAGGAAACCAGGTTTGCTGGTGTCTTTTCAGTAAGCTTTGCACAAGTTACATGAGGAAAGGGTCTATTATGCAACTTTTAAATCCACTTTTCTTCCTTTGGTAGATGTTGGAAAATCTGGTCCTTGCTCTGAAGACTTGTCCATTAGATTCAAAAGAATTGTGGAAAAATGGTAAAATATGACTCTGAGAATCATGTTTTTCCCTCACACTGATCCTCTTTCTTATGTAAATGGTGGACCCATTTGTTTTCCTGATCACAGCCAGTACCTCTTCATTGTGAGAGCTGCTATTTTCTGCTTGTGCCTGACTGGATCCCCAGTCCTTGACACCCCTTCTGTCTGCATAGCCTTGCTCCCTGCTTTCTAATTTTAGCCCCTTTGTGCAAAGTAATTTCATCCAAGTGATCTCCTGTGATGTTCAGTCAACTTGGTTGTCCATTCCTAAATGCCTTTGCCTCTTCAGACTGACACTGACTTTGTCAGGTAGCTTCAAAGACAGCTTAAATTTCTATCTCAGTGTTAGCCATACTGCTCTCCTCACACTTGTGACTGAACTCCTTATAGCCAGGGACGCTGCAGGAGTGATTAATTCATCCTTTATGCATGGTCATCCTGAGTAATTTCAAAATTAATGCTAATTGCATTACACTGCTATTCCCACAACAATAATTACTTGTATGATGCTGATGTGCTCCATCCAAGGCTAAAAAATCTTATTTGAGAAGCAAAACTCTGTGTTTTTTACCTCCTAACAGTTATGTGCTGTGTCTTCTTGGAGCATGTTTTAATGCGTGCTGTTTTCCCAGCAACTAGAATGTATAGGAATTTTCTTGAATGTCTTTATTCTAAGATATTAAAATCTCATTATACTCCTATGATGCCAGGGGCTGAGCATTTGAGTAATGTTCCTGACCTCTATGTCCCACAATACAGTGTTCCCTAATTTTGGTGCCTGTTTCTGGAATGTCTTAGAAGTGTACAAATAACCCCGTGACCTCCTTGGTACCCTTCCCCCTTGGTACCCTTTGGCTCTGGAAAAATGCCTTTTTAGTTTATTCATTTTATTTATTTATCTCTTTCCCTGTCTTGTCCAAAGGTTATGCTAAAGTGTATCTTTAAAAAGAAACAAAGTACATCCAGCACATTCAAATAGACTAGTACTTGCTTTCACTGGAAAATAAATGTTTCCGCAGGAAAGTTTGCCTACTTGTCTAGTGGCCAAAATAAGCTGCAGGAGCTGTCACCACCTGGAGAGATAGGAGAAAGGAAAAGGAATGGAGTCCTGCTCCCTACAGTAAATAGAACTTACACAAAGGCTGGGGCTGCTGAGAAGCAGCAGCTCTATGGGGAAAGAAAAGCAGCTTTCAATTGGGACTGCTAAAGAAAGAATAAAAGGATAAATTACAAACCTACAGTGCTTGGGAAGAGTTAGGGGAGTGACAAATATATTAAGCTTGGCTCTGGCCCTCAGAAGAGACACTGCCATTTATTACTTTGACATTGGGCAACTAAATGCTCTGAGAGGGCCTCCCTGAGTGAAACACTTGGCCCAGAGGTGAGATCTGAATAGCTGTAGGATCCAAAGTGGCAGGGTGTAGTGCTGTGATAAAATCCAGACACTACCCTAGGGAAGTTCTAGTGTTGAAAGCATGGCAAAAGTATTTTGTTGCTCCTCACAAGGCATGGTTAAACTTGAAGGCTTCAGAAACAAAGCTGAGAAAGTTAATTCTTGGACCCCCATGGACCATTTGGTGCTGCCACCAGACAGTACCTGCAGGCTGCTCCCATTTTGAAGCCATGAAGGTGCTGTCCCAGCTTCTTTCCTGTTCTGGGAAGTGTGCTGTTATGCTTTGCTCCTGACAGTCCCTGTGCCAAGGGCTCTGCAGGGACACCTTTTAGTGCTGTTTGGAAGCACAGACTCAACCTCCAGTCCTGGTGCTGGTACTGTTCAGTGGGCTTATGGGAGCAGAAGAGCTTATGAAGTGATGCATAGCTGGGTAATAACTTCCTGAGAGTAAGTGCTCAAATAATCAGATTAATTTTTGTACCTACCAAAGTCCTGCTGTTTGTGAATAAAGTCCCTGATCTAATTGCTGTCACTAGAGCTGCTCTGAACTTGCACATTGGTGACCTTTTTTGTCACCAGGTAGATGGGGAAGAATAGGACAAAATATATCTGATTAATATATTTGTACTGGTTTGAGAGCAAAACCAGTGAGAGATTCCAAGTCAGAAATACAGTTTATTAGGAAATAGGAAGGAAAGAAAGAAAGCCACTGGCAAAATCAGAATACAACCTGATATCCTGTTGGTCAGGGTGTTGGCAGTAGTCCAGTGGTACCAGATGGGCCTGGTCTTCCTCTGAGAGTCCAGTGAAGAAAGGCGGAGCTGGTGCCCCAATTCTCAGGTTTTTATCCAGGTGGAGGGTCTTGGCTCCTCCCCCTGGATGGAACATTTTCCAGTGGGATGATGTAAGCTTATCAGTGGACTCAATGGCCCATCAGCAGAAAACCCCTCCCTAGAGGGAGGATGGGTCGTGGGAGAAATAGGGAAATTGTCCTGCTGATTTCTTCTCAACTGGCTTATCAACACAAGATTGCATCACTTCCCCTCATTCCAGTTCCAACAGATGGTGATAGAATAACACACTTTTGATTACATTTTGCACTGTAACCCATGACAATGTTGTATGACAACACTGATCTGAGACACCTGTGGTTGAACACAGCTGTCATTGACTCAGACATCCCAGAGATTATTTTCCTTATGAGATAATTACAGGAGTTACAAATGGAGAGAAACTATTGAAGTAATTTTGTCCCTTCCCTGGCAACACGCTGCTCCTGTATCACTCTTTCCTGGTTTCCTGCACATCCACAAGCACTTAGGCATGAGATATTACTTAGCTAAAATTAATCCTCAACTTTATTCCATCCTTCTGAATGAGGATAAAACTACATTTAGCTTTCTAATAGTTTTGGAAATAAATGGAGTCTGATATCATAGAGAGTGGAGGTAACCTGGTATCAAAAAGCGGGGAGTTCTGGCATCAAAAATGATGGAAGGAATATGGCACCACAGGACAAGGAAAGAGTCTGGAATTGCAGAGCTTGATGGTAATCTCACATCACAGGAAAGATGGAGTTTGGCTTCATAGAGGGTAGAAGTAATCAAAGAGGATGGAGACAGTCTGGCATTGTTCAGGAAGGGAGAAAGGATTCTGTCCCCACAGAGGTTAGAGGGTTTCTGCCATCCTGGATGTTGAAGGGAGTGTGGCACCATAGAGAAGGATGAGTCTGGCAGCATAAAGTAGTAGGAATTCTGGAATCACTGAGGAAGGAAGTTGTCTCATCGCAGAGGTAAAAGGTGGACTGGCATAATAAAAGGGATGGAAGTTTAGAGTGAAATTGGTCTACTTCTTGGTTTGTGCACACATTCCCTGGAGACAAGAATAATACCATACAGTGGGAAACAGAGCCATTATTTTGTTTTAAAAAAACCCCACCTGCAGTCCTCTCCTGCAGGTGGTAGTGATCAATGGTTTTTTAAAGGTTCTTTTTCTGAAAGGGATTGAGTGGCAATCCAGCTGGCTCTGCTGTAAGTTCCTGCCTAAATTTAGGGGAGAGAGGCAGTGAAGAAGAGGTTTCCAGAAAGGACAGAGATAAGCTCCAGGGGTCTAGGATGCAGTCTTGCAGCCTGGGAGTGGAGTGGGCAATGAGGCTGTTTGAATCCATGGAGACACAGACAAAGAGTTACTCACCATGTGCCCCATCTTCGTACAGCTGATGTCCTGTGGGACTCAGGAGTCTCTCTGCAGTGTTTTTGGATAGACAGGAGGGGCTGTTCACAGCCATTGAAAAGCAGAGAGCCAGGGGAAAGTTTTGTTCTCTCTCTCTGCCCTGAATTTCCTATTTCTCCTGTTAATTCCTTATCTTTCCTGCTCCTAACACAGTGAAACAAAACTGGTTTTCCTTTTGATTCTGGTGGTTTTATTTCTCTTCTTCTCATGAATTAGCACAATGCTGCAGAATCTGGACTGCAAATCAAGCAGGGATTGGGCTTTGTAAAAAGAAAATTAGATCTGTTTTGCTTTAAAAAAAGAGTGGTAACTGATGTGAAAAAATGCTTAGATAAAATTCTCAGAGACCAAAAATTTTAATAGACAGTAATTTCAACTTTCAAGAGCGCTCTTCATCTCAAGTATGAGCTAAATGGAAAATACAGATTAAAGAATTTTATAAATATATTTTAAATCACATGTTCATTTCCTAATTTTTAACTGGTGCTTAAGCAAAACTTGGCCAACTGCTTTAGCACTAGATTTTCTAATCACTTTTTAAGTAACACCTTTACCATGGAGTATTATTTAGCACAAACTGGCATTACAGAACATCAATTTAATTCTTTCACCATTTGCTTTCAGTACACAAACACAGATGACATGTGACACAGTAATTTTTATTAACACAGTTTAATAAACAGATTTCTAATTTGTGGTTTCTCTTGCATATCCAGCTTGAGATGAGAGGAAAAAAAAGCTTGAATAGAGAGAAAGCCTTAGTGAAAGAGGTCTGCCAGGCTTCAGGCTAGCTTGACTGGAGGATGGTGCTGATGTAGACAGCAAAAAATGGAGCTCAGCTTCATGCTGGAATACAAATCTCCCAAACTTGCATGGAGGCATTGTCTCTGAGCTGTCTGTGCTTCAATGGCAGGCTTGCCTGTCTGCCAAGCTTTGTATTTTGCAGTCCCTCCAGACTCATTTGATGGAGGGGAGATGAACAAAAAAAGCTTGGGAGAAGCAAGCTGTGCTGAGGCAATGCTGACAACTCAGGGGCACCATTCTTCCTCCACCACTCAACCTTGGCAGCAGCTGATGGCTAATTAGCAAATCCTCTTGGTGCTTCATCTGCCAGCTCTTGTTGCTTTCCTACTCACCCTCACAGTTTCTCTTTAATATATACCATTCTTCACTTCTTAAATGCATACTCTGTTCCTAAAATGAGTTAGAAGCTTGCCCCCCTTGCAAAGCTTCTCTGCTGTGGCAGGATCAGTGCACAACCAGCTGTGTGTCCCTGCCTTTGCAGCCTTTCCTCTGGGCAAAGTTACAGCCCCAAAGGCTTGCTTCCTAAGCCAGCCATAAGACAGTGTTTGGAAAATATTGAACCTCTCTGATGCCTACACAGCCCAACAGGGGATGGTTTCTCTCTTGCTTTATGAGTTGTTTCATTTAAAAAGGTCATAGGACAGTGTATCTGAGAGTATTGGTTCACCAGAGCTGATGTAGCTGATTCTACTGATAAAGATACAGGGAACAGGGAAATGTTGGTATTCTTCTTCAGGACTATTATGTTTTCCTCTGGGATAGAGTTAATATTCTTCATAGTAGCTAGTATGGTGCTTTGTTTTAGATTTCTGCTGCAAACTGTTGACAACACAGGGATATTTCAGTTTTCTCTCATATTATAGGAATTTCAAACTTTACTTTTTTTTTTTTTTACATTTTTTTTACATTTGCAGCTGACTTTTAAGGCTCTTGAATCCTTACTAGGCTATTGGTTAAATTTCTGCTATTTGCAGTAGTCAGTGGATGAGTCATACATAGTTCTATAGCTGTGTTTGCCTTTTATTGTACTTGTACCACTTTGTTTTGATCCCCCTGACAAGTGGTTTTAATGTGCTTAATTTAGGGAGTGGCTGTACTTGGGATTCTGCTGCTTTCTTTCCTGGCAGAGGGAAAAGCTGCTGGCCACCACTCATCTGGAATTTTAAGATTACTACAGGCTGCTTGAAAAACTCATTAAAAAAGTGACAATTGAAGGAATACTACTGGCACAGAATGAACTGCTTCATTTCATATGACATCAATTTGCAGAGTAGAAGATTTCCAGTCATCTCAAAGATGAAGTTCTCAAGGGAGTTAGGGGACACAACACACAACCCTGCAAATTGCTGAGGAAAAGGACTTGAAATCTATGATAGAACTTCATAAATTTATACAAGGGAATTTATAACACAACAGAGTAATCCATATAAATAGAAAATAGAACTTGTGGCTCATGTAAAAGTATTTTTGAGGGGCTGCAGAAGCAGACTGGTTTGTTGTTTGCATCATACTGATATTGTACTAATCCATGCTTTAGGCTCCAGCTGGTTGCTTGCTGAAATTAAAAAGGAATTTATTTTCCTTTGGGCTATAGCTTAACCCAGGAAATAGTGGTGCTTGTGTGTCTTACTCTCTGTGACTCAGAGTGAAAGACATCACCACATTTGGAGACCAAAACCACAGGTTCCTCAGGTAAGACTGGCAAAGACTACAAATTCCTTCTGGCTTTCTGTACTAAAATGGAGTGTGGCTAGCCTAGGTTGTTCTGTGCATTAAACCATACATGTTCCTACTATTTCAGACACTCAGGACCCTGATCCCTAATCTCCTTCACATCCATTCCTTATAGATTGGTGGCTTTAACCTTCTACTACAGCTGGCTGTTGGTTGCCAGGCACTGGGGGTGCTGTTTTGGTGTGGTGGGTTGGCCCTGACTGGATTCCAGGCACCCACCAATGCCCCTCTCTCACTGCCCTCCACAGCTGGGCAGGAGAAAGGAAATATAATCAGGGGTTCACGAGTCGAGATAAAGACTGGTAGAGGGATCTCTCATCAAATACTGTAATGGGAAAAACAGGCTTGAATTAGAGATATTAATTGAATTTATTGCACTGACACAATCAGAGCAGGATAATGAGAAGCAAAATAAAATCTTAGAAACACTTTCCCCTACCCCTCCCTCCTTCCCAGATCTACCTCCTCCCAGTGGTGCAGGGAGACAGGGAATGGGATCTGGAATACATAGCATTACAGATCTAGACCTACACTAATGCAAGGAGCTGCTCTCAAAACATGAACATATTTTTTTTTTTTTTAATAATCATCCGATTGTATGATTTTCAAAAGGAAAACTACTGATCAATGCAGAAACTTTCTGAAAAGCTTTGAGGCAGACACAGATGCAGAGCAAGAGTCTGACAAAGGAAAAAGATGCTAATGCGTAGGGCTTGTCAGCTATTGCTGATATGCAGAACAGAAGTAATTAACTCTCCATGAATAGTTAAATTTGAGGAGTTAAGAAGTGACTGTTCCACAGCCAGCTTAGCAAAATAACTGCATCCTGTGGGCTTTGCCATAATTTGGAAATTTTATCTGAATTTGGAAAGCTGGTCCCATAGTTCTAGTAAAGCTGTGCAAATATTCTGAGCACATTTAATATATGTAAATTAAATTAATGTTAAATCACTGTGTCTCTGTGGTAGTGAATAATACAGAAAAAGCAAATGGGATGCACCACAAAAGGAAGTGATTCAGCTGTCAGAGTGTGTGCATGAATATTTCTTCAAACTCTTTGAATGGCCAGATTACAAAAGTACAATTTTACTTTGAAGAGCAAAATAAATTTATTTAATGAATTTTAAAATGCTGACATTACTGTGTCTCTGCTTAATCCTGTACCACTCCATCTTTAGATTTAATGTTAAAACTTGATAATTTAGTTTTCTAAAATTAGACTGAGGGTATGCCTTACATTCTGCTATTTTATGAATAGAATACATTTTTAGACATTCTGGGCCGTAAAAATCAGCTCCCAAACTCACACTGTACTGCAAATATTGTTCCTTCCCTGGGCAGATGAATTACTAATCAAGGCTGGACTATTGGTGCAGGAAGTTCCAGAGTTCAGTTTTGCAACAAGGGTTATAATCTTGTATCTTCAAGGTCTTAGAGCAGGCAGGCATATATAAAACTGAGGAATTATAAATACTATAATGCTGTCAAATTAAGGGAAAGTGTGGCATTTCAGAAGCATACAAGTCTTGAGTCCCTCAGAGTTTGATGCACAGGTTGAATTGGCTGCTGGGTGAGGACTGCAGCTATGCTCAGACTGCTGTCTGCAATAGGAAGTGGCTCAGGTTTTGTTTTGGGTTTCTGTCAAGCTTTTTCTTTTTTCTTTTCTTTTCTTTTCTTTTCTTTTCTTTTCTTTTCTTTTCTTTTCTTTTCTTTTCTTTTCTTTTCTTTTCTTTTCTTTTCTTTTCTTTTCTTTTCTTTTCTTTTCTTTTCTTTTCTTTTCTTTTCTTTTCTTTTCTTTTCTTTTCGTTTCTTTTCTTCTTCTTTTCGTTTCTTTTCTTCTTCTTTTAGTTTCTTTTCGTTTCTTTTCTTTTCGTTTCTTTTCTTTTCGTTTTTCTGTTGTTTTGTTTTTTTAATACTATTGGCACCAACATTGACATTCCATGGACTTTTAATGGGAGTGGGTAAAGAGACAAGAACATGAATAAAAATCATTCTCTTTTGCTGCTTCTTATAAAAAACAAATTAAAATTGTGTTAAATGACAAAATAAAGTTGTGTCTAGGATAATTTTTAAAATAATATTTCTTATTAATATTTTGCACGAGTTGGGAGGGAATTATTGAAGAGTGCAAATGTTCTTATAACTGAAGGGCCTCAATAATCAAGCACTGAGGGACTTCTCTAGAGGCCCATTTTTGGTGTTATTCTCTGTTTTAAAGAAAATATGATTGACAACAAAAAACCTTTTCAATAAATCAGGGTGTTTAGTTTAAAAATGTTCCTTAGTAGAAGGACATGCTGTGAAGTACAAACATTTATTATTAAAGGAAAAATGAGTGTCTTGTATTTCTCTACCTGAGCTTGAACAGTATTTTCTCTTCAAGCCTATGAAGTATGAAATGATTTTTTAAAATATTGTGCTACAGCAGTAACTGTAGTCTACCATAGGAAACAAACCCAAAACCTGAGCAGAACCGCCAGCCTGGGTACCAGGAGTCACTTGTTGCTTGCCAGTTATTTAGCAGGTGACCAAGCATTTATGAAAACACATCCAGTCCAAATTTATGCTGGAATGATTGGTGCAACAATAACTGGAAGGGGCTTGTATGGAGGTGGGAGCTCCCCTGAAGTCAAGTGCAACCTCAAAAAATAGCATATGCCTCGGAGTGGCTTATTTAAATGGGTAGGAGATAATATATGAGGCAAGAAGAGCTAAAATGAACTGTTTGATCTGGTAGCACAGCAGAGATTATCAGGAGGAGCTGTTTTCTCTCTGGAGGTACAGCATCAAGAAGTTCAGGTTTCTGTGGTGATGCCTTGGCCATTGTCAGCAGGAACAGAGGAACTTATTCCAATGGTTATGGCACATTTCCCTTTAACGTGCTTCCTAATGTTCATCTTCTGTTCAGGAACAATCACATTGAAAATTCTTGGCATGCAACCATCAAATTACATGGAAATTTCTGTTCCACAAGGACATTCTGTGTATTTCAAAGCTGACACTGAAAAACAACATAGAATCTAAAATCTTCTACCTTTTCTCTTGGATTTTGAAGGTTTTCTGCACACTGGGTTGTTGTTGGTAAAACAAAAGTATGAGCCCAGGTCTTGCGAAGATTGGTCCTTCCCACAGGAACACAAAGGCTTTGAACAGTCATCTTTGCAGAGGGCACATCAGTCATTGCTAATGTCAGGGTGATGCACTTCTCTGTGCAAAATCTCCCTCTTCAGGTGTGCTGGGAGGCCATCCATTTCAGCAGGAAATGCTCTAACATTTTTCTGACTCTGACACAAAAGGTCAGAGCACAAGACATCTGCAAGCACCAAGGAAGGTGGTGCTGGTGCTGGAATTAACTTCTCCTAAAGCTGGTGTGGGGCAGAGGGAGAGGGGGAAAATCAACAAATTCTTCAGGCCTGGCATGTGTCACAGAAACTCTGCTGCTTCCTGGTTTTTGGCATGGCAAGCTCCACAGCTTTGTGTGGCCATAATAAATAAGACAGTAGGCAAAGAGTGTTTAAGACTTTAAAAGTCAAAGTGAAAATTTCTAGGTATTTCTTCTGATTAGACTTTGTCTCAATAGTAGAATATCACCTTTTTTTTTCCCCCTGGGCAGTAAAGATATTTCCTTTTCCCTGGGGCCCAAAAGTCCATTTCTAGATGTAGGTGCTGCAGGACTCCAGTGGAAGGATTTCTTTTGCTCACCTGAGCACACGCAGCAGACCTGGAGACAGCTTTCTCTTTGCAGAGCTGCTCATGTGTCAGAGGGTGAGAGGCTTGAGGCACTTTTCCTTTCTCAGGCTTTGAGGTCAGTTTGAATGGATGGAAAACCATTCCTTTCCATGTGCTTCCACCACCTGTTCATCAAGGCCTCACTGAGCCTCTTGTTCCAGCTGAATTCAAGGGACCAGGAAGCCCCATGGGGTGGGTTCTGCCTTCTCTGGGAGAGGGTGGTGGGACATTTTCTGTCTCACAGATCCATTCTGTGACTGGGGAGGGGAAATGTGTGGGGCCTGCAGTGCAGATCTGGCTGCTGAGGACCTTTTGCTTTGAGCTGGTAATGGTCAGGAGCCCTTGTTTTGACACTCTCCTTTTTTAGATGGAATGGAAAATGCTCTGGCGTTTGATAATTTGGTTTGTGGATTATACATAGCATGAATGGGAAAGCAGTGAGATCCCAGGAGAACCCTCTTTCATGATGATTAAAGAAAAATAGACAAAATTTCAGGTGCTCTGTTACATTTTTTTCCTTTCAGCTACCTAAGTATAGCTGCACTTGAAAGGATTCCATGATGAGGGCAAACAACAAATTCTTCCTTTCAGAAAAGGGGGAAGATACATCTTTATTTATATAGTTGAGGCCAGATTAATTCCTTTGATCATGATTTGCAGCTTGTCTGTTACCAGCATTATTTCATACTTCATCTTCTTTTATGTAGTTTCTTTTCCTTTTGATCTCTCTTTGTTCTGCCAGCTGTGCAATGTGAGGAGAATAAGCAAACTTAAGACCTGAACTGGCACTGGAAAAACACATCCCTCTAGCTGGTAAATTGCTCTTGGATGCCTTGCAAGTTTGACCAGGAAGCAAATGCTTAGTGGTTGTCCTGGACAGTAAAATGAAGAGTTTGTCTGGCATCCATCTGGCACTATCTGCAGAGCATTACCCTTGCACTTGGTTCCTTGTGCTCTAGTGCAAACCAGGCACACTCTCAGGAGCAAATTCCAGGGAAGGCTGGCAAACTCTGTGTCCTTTTGTTCCATCAGGAGCTCTGGAAGGCTGGAGGCTGCAGTGTAGATTTTCTTTTAACTTAGAGGTTAGGGCAAAAAGCTTAAATGTACCTTCTGTGAAACCCAGGGGTCCAAGAAGCTACAGACTCCCCTTCCTCCATGCTACTGTGTCTGGTAAACCAAAATACACTGATGTTATATTGTTTTCCTATTTTTTACATCAGTGGCTGGCTGCATTGCTGATTTGGATCCTATCTTTTAGCTGTAAAAAGCTCCTTCTTAATATTTTCCAATAAAGATGAATTCCAGGACACAGAGCTACAAAGCCTTCCCTGCTGAATATGTAAGTATACTGAACACATTGATTTCTAGAATTTTAAACCTCTTTTTTGTTTTCCCATTTCTTTTAACCTCAAAACCACTGAAAATCCTGTTGGAGAGGACTCCTTTCCTTCCTACCCAATTGCATTTTACCTCTATTAGTGACATCAGTAATTTCATTTTACCAAAGAGTCTTTGTTTTGCCCAGTTCAGTGAAATGAAGCAGTTACCCTGTCTCTGCTGTGAACTTCTGTGTCCTGCCTGTGTCCCTTTGCCTCTGCAGCTGTGTGATGCCCCATGGCTGCTGGAAATCTTGTGTGACAAGATTTTGTAACGCAGTACTGGGAAAATACTGACCGTCATTGCAGCTGCAGGTGACCTCAAGGAGGCACCAGACTGTGACCAAAGTGGTTCAAGGGCCCTTATGGGAAGCCTTCAAGAAATTTTCTCACTGGCATTTGGCCCTTTTTTGTCTTCAAACCTCAGGTTAGGCCTAGCTTCCAAGTAACTTAATCCCAGCTTCCTATTTTTGCACCTTTGAGAAAAATTCAGTATACCTTGCCTGTGCTTGTGTATGTTTTAGGTTTGTGGCTGCCTCTTCTCCCTGTGATAATGACTTTCAAAAAGCTTCTCACACCCTGTAATGAGAATTGATGGACAGCACCAGATCTGGGCAGCACAGTGGGAATATGAGGAGTGGAGATCTGTTGGGAAGAATAAAGCAGGTTGGCACAGACAGCATCAGCCACCTGCAAACACAAACTGAGTTTCTGAAAATAGCAGGGCATTTGAATTGAGGCTCCTCTTTAATGTGAATTTATATTTCTAGACAAAACCAGTATGGGATGACATTCCTTACTGTTCCATATTTGGCTTGGCATAGTTGATTATTATCTGCTGGGGGAAACTTCCATCCCCTATCCTGAACGTTTCCCTCCTGTTTAGTGACTGGCTGATAAACATGGATGGGCAAGTGGATTCTCTGCACCTGAGCAGAGGGATTAAGAGGCTTGGAAAGAAGGGATGTGACAGGATTTCACTTCTTGAAAGATGACTTCTGGGTGGAGGCCACTCAGTGGTGTTTAAAAACTGTTTAGTGAGACTATGTAAAGAGCCAGTGTTAATATATGCAGACTACTGCTCTCTTGTTTCTGCACTAGCCCTGTTAACATGCTGAGTGAAAACACAACCAGTTCCTTGATGGTGAAGTGTCAGGCAGTGGGATTGTATCATCCCTAGGCGGGCAGGGGAATCAGTGATGTTGTATAAAATAGGAATAAGTTAGCTGTCTTTTCTCATTGCAAGTACTGAGCTAGGGAGTGGTAAACGCCTTTCTGAAGAATCTCATGGGCTCTAAAGAGCATTCCTGGGCAGTGTGTGCTGGGCTGGGGGAGCACAGGAACAGCTGGCCTCGGTGGATGTAGGCTTCTCCCTACATCCTGGTCTGTGCAGGTCAGGCCAGTCTGTTGGGCTGGGCTTGGTCCTCTCATGTGCCCTGGGTGTAGATGAGTGACCCACCAAGGTTCCTGCCAGCACTGTGGGTCTGGAACTGCCTGTATTTACACTTCAACTTGTCTGCTGCACGGGATGTGTTTCAGTCCAAGGCACTGGCTTTATTTGTTCCATTTTACTTTCTATGTGCTAGTAGAAAACTGTTTGTAAGAAAGGGCTTGCTTTTTTTTGTTTGTTTGTCTGCTTTTTTGTTCTTGTATTTATTTCCCTTTGGAAGTGAAATGCTATTTAAAGGTGATGTGCTACTTTTCACATGTACTATACCTGCATTAAAATTTTGGAAAGTATGGGCAGAATTGTGTTTGGCTTTGAGCTGTATTTAATAAATTACTCCATAGCCCTCATGAAGTTATGCTATTAAAAAAGTCCTGAGCTGAGAACTCATTCATGCTCCAGTTAATCTGGGCATGCACAGTGGATAGACAGAGGGACAGAGCAGGGGGCTTTGTGGCCCTTTGGGTAACACAAGCTTGTTGGACTCTGTCTTACAGTGGAAACAGGAGAAAGCAAACAGGCCATAATGTGGACATTAATTTCTTTTTTAATACTGGTAGAAGAAAAACCCATCCTTTTTGAGGAAATGTTTTAGAAGCTGCAGCTGATGTCATTACTGTTATCATGTGGCAACAGTAATAAATATATCTTTAGCCTCCTGCCTTGCTTTCTTTATACATGTAATTTCATCTTGAAAGAGCTTTAAATATTGATGCAGTTGCACAATTGAGAAAAGAAGGCAATAAAGGGAGGAAGAAGAAAAAGACTATATGAAAATAAAACTAAGTAAGTGAAAAATGAAATGAGTAGAAAATAGAGGTTACCATTTCCTAATACTGTCAGCAGTCTAGTATGAAAAAATGAAGAAACCAAGAAGGTGGCAATGATAATGAGTCTGCCACAAATGGAAATACTGGGGCCACGTGGAGGATGCTGGACAGCTGCAGACTGCTCTGCATCGTTCCTAGGTTTTGAGCATCCCATTGATCTGGGCTGTTGCTTCCCATCCAAGTGATACCAGTGTGCTTCCATGCCACCAGTAAGCCCTTGGTGGATAGTGATGATGGAATGATACCCTGCAGATCTGTCAGCTCTGCAGATGTGGATAGTCTCAGCCCCTTGCCATCCTCTTATTTTCATGATTTGTTGTTTTAACTGTGCAAGTGAGCACCAAATCTGACTCAAAAGCGAGCTGTGGAAGATTCTGTATATTGCAAAAAAAAAGCTTGATAAAATGAGACAGATGCTGTCAAAACAAATAAAGCAGAAAAGTCTGTTAAATAGAGCTTCCCTTGAAGAAAAAGCGAGTATCTCATGCAGCATATATTGAATTTTCTGTGGTTTACTATGTTTATTTTGACCTGTGAAGCTGCTGAAGCCTCAGCTGGTTGTATGTGTTGCCGTGAGGTCGCATGGGCACCCAATGCTGAGAAACAGCAGAAGTTGAATTTTTCAATAAATACCTCAAACTCTGCACTGGCTTTTTAGAGGAGCCAGCTACTGAGTTTTCCATGCAGATAAAAACAGTTGTGGAGTATCTGTTTGAACTCAGACGACCCCCACCATATTTTTATATAGATGTGTTTTAGGAGAACAAGTCTGCTTCTTGCAGTCTGCTTCCTTGCAGAAAACCTGCCAAGACAAAATTGCTAGAAGATGCTGTGAGGAGTAGGCCAGTTGCAGGGGAGGGTGCTGCAATGGAAACCCCACAGCTTCAGGGTAGGCTCAGATTTCTGGAAGTAAGAAAAGAGGAACCATGAGCCTGGAATCCTTCCTGAGGATATATTTTACAGCACTTCAGAGGGTGCAGAAAAGCCTTGACAGATTTGAGAGCAGCATCTTGAGGGAGGGTAGAAGATCATGAATACTCTTTTTTCCGTGGTCTGCTGATACTTGGCCAGACTTTGGCATTACTGAAAAGACATTCAATGATTAAATCCATATTAAACCCTCAGGTTTTTGGACACATGTGTCTGATATGTTAGTGAATTACTGCACTCGCAAGCAAAAGCAACAGCAACTATTAATGAATAGAAAAGGAGAAGGTAGAAGTGGAATTGTAGCAGTGATCCAGGAAAAGCACCAGTATCTGAGCCTCTTTTCAACCTAGGTGTCTGTGAGAAAGGGATTTTTATGTTTGCATTTTGGTTCTTGTATTTATTTCCCTTTAGAAGTGAAAAATTATTTAAAGGTGACTTGTTGCTTTCCATGTGCACCGCACCTGCAAAAAAATTCAAACAATATCATGTCATTACTAGTTTTAGCTATGTTAATACGATATTTTGTCCAAGTCATTCACATTTTAATGTCCTTCACTCTGTTGTTGTCTTTATTTTATTTTTAATTGGAATTTTTGGTACAGTTTAAAACATATCTTATCATTTAGCCCTAGTACCTTTACCAGGCCATTTGGAGATGCTTGGATATTGCAGTGCCCTAGCACATTTGGGAATGTTTCCCTCTTTGTGTACCATTTTTCAGTTGTTCCTTAGGGCTGGTTGGTTTGGATGTGGCAAAGCTTCTGCTTTCACAGGGAAACACCACCAAGCCCAAACAAAAATAAAAAGATTCATGTTTTAGGGTTCCTCTGATAACTGTTTTTACACATTAGTGGAATATTTCCACAGCTTCTATAAAGTTGGAATTCCTGTTCCTTGTCAGACCTTACACCTTTTCAGAACTGATCATCTTGAAGAATTTTCCTTGTAAGTTGATGTAAAAAAAAAATCTTTCCTATCTTATTTAGAAAAAACACCAGTAAAAATTTTGTGTGTGATAACATTTAAGACTGATGTTTTTATGGCCCCACAAAGGAAGGTGATGGAAAATACTCATTCATCCTGGTTCTTGCACTAGCTGCTGATATGAGGAACACCCAGCCTGAAAACTTGAGCTTCTTCAGCTCCAATTAAACTCCCCTTTTTCTGTAACAGATGCACATTTTCTGTGGATCACCATCGTCAAGGACTTAAGTAATATCTAAAGTTATATATCCGCTTGCAGTGCTGATCAGAGAACAGCTTGATTTACTCTGAAAAAAAGCTGAGATCTGGGGAGAGCTCCCCCTCCTCACACCAAGTTCAGTATTTGCAGAGACTGTGTGCAAGAACCTATTTAATTTCCATTTTAAGCTTTAGAGGAAAATTTAATGTGGTACATACAGCCTGAAAGATTGGAGTTTTTTTTTAAAAATCCATTTTGGAATGTGTCTTTCGGAAACATTTGTGATAAAATAAGGTCCAGCTTCATTTTCATAAGATATTTTCTTCCAGTTTTGGTAGAATTGAAGCAGCATTTTTCTGTGAAAAAACTCAGGTAAAAAGTTGAATTCTCTTTTGTCCCTATGGGCTTGACTTTATTCCTACTACTCAGGCTAGCCAGCATGTCTGCACAGCCTTCATTTAACCTCTCACCATACTACAGATTTTCTCCACTATTCTGTGGTGCTCCTCTGGAAAGCTAACCTGGAAAGTTAAACCTCTGAATTTTTTCCATAGAGTTGGAAACAAGTTCCTCATAACCTCAGAAAGAAAAACATCACAGGGCCTGTTGCTGGTGGTTAATTAAGCATAAAGGTGCTTTAAAAATCACAGGGTTTTTTTTGGTTTTGTTTTTGGTTTTCTGTTTGTTTTGTTTTGTTTTGTTGGTTTGTTGGGTTTTTTTGGTAAGGAAGGGTGATACAGTGTCAGCTGTGAAATGACAGCAACTTTGTCCTGGAAAAAATTCCATATGGTGACTAAGTAAATGGAAAGCTCCAAGTAAAAATAAGGAGCCAAATACACACAGGCTATATTTACAGTGTATCAAGGAGTCCAGCAGGACTTGAAAGATACCATAAAAACTAGCATGTTGAGGCCAGATCAAGCAATGCTCGTTGCTGCAGTCTTGGCTGGCTTTTTCTCTCTGTTCTGGTTACAGATGTTCATGTTGAACTTCTCAGCTTTGAGAGGTGCATTTCCATGACTGTTTATTTTTTGTTTTGTGGTGTTTTGGTGAAAAACTTCTTCAGTAAACTAGCTGCTAAGGGGGTCATAATCCATCAAAGGCCCCCAAAGCACTCTCCAGATCAATTCCTGAGGCCTTGCAGCAGGAGACTACGCATGATAAAAAGTGATGTAACAGATCCAGGGTCTTCCAAGACAGTGTCAAACCTGACCCTCCAGGGGAGATATCTGGGTGTTCCCACCTGGCCCAAATGTAAATTAATCCACTGAACTCTATGCTTTTTGGGGGACCCTCACAACAGGACGACAAGATGGAGAGGATCAATGGGATGCTGCTGGGATCCACCAAGTGGTGGTATTTTCTACTTAATCTGTCTCTGTCCCTATCTTTCTCCTCTCACCTCTTTTCTTTTCTCTCTCTCTCTCTCTCAGATTTACTGTTAAATAAAGTCCATAGTATTGACTTTGGCATATGGTCTCATTTGCACTTTAATTCGAGGAGAGTCATGTCAAAATTTTAATAACTGGATCTTAACAGCTACAAGGGGGCAAACAATTGTCTAATTAACCTCCTGTGCAGGAGAACAGCAATTGGCTGGGGCACCAAGGAGTGACTGAGCACATTGAAGTGAAGATTGTGTTCTTCTGCAGAAGGTTTTAAGGGGTTTGCTGGTATGAGGTGAAACCATTGTGGCATTGGTAGCCCCAGTTTCCCCACTGGTGTTATCTCTACATGTACCATGTACCCAGCAACTTTCAACTCCTAGCTCTTAATACCTTTAATCTCCTTGTCTTCTGAGAAGTGCTATAAATTAGCAAAATACCTTTTTTCACTCAATCTCAATTTTTTTTTCTCTTTTGAAAACAAATTCAATTTCCCTTTATTCTTCCAGAATGAAGGCAATGCTGTGGGCATTGTGCTTGAATTGGAATGTTCCTTTTCTTACTAATATGTTATTGCCAATATTTGTTTGTTTGTTTGCTGTGTGTTGATTTTTGGATAGAACAGAAAAATCCAGAGACAGCTGGATATACATTAATCTTTGCTAAAAGCTTTTCAGCAGATTAACCCTGGAAGGCAAAAAGGATGCGAACACAGCTGGAATAAATGATTGTTTTCTATTTCAAAGAATAAAGCTCTTTATTTTGGGGATTCACACTAAGAATTAAAAAATTATCTCCTCATTCTTTTTTTTCAGACTTGACTTTATAAGTGTCATGGGATTAACTTACTGTATACCTCTATTTCTGTGCAGTTGATGAAATACATTGCCCAAATCCTTCTTGTCCCTCTCCTGGACTACCATTGGTAGCTGATTTCTTAGGTATTTTATCTGTTTATGGCAATTTTGCTGGTAATTCATGAGACCTAAGACCAAAACAAGGACTGTGGGACATGTATAAAGTTTGGTGTTTGTGCCACACAATGTTCTTGTGTCCTGTAGTTTTTGTCTATTGCTGTTTGGTCTTGGAGCGCAGCCAAAGGTGGTATGAGGAGTAACTACTGAATATCCAGCTCCTAAAGAATGAGAAATAGAGTCAGAGTTTCAATTTTGAGGCAGAAACTGAAAACAGGAAGAGTAAAGTGAGTACAAAAAGACTTTTCATCTTGGACTCAGAGCAGTCTTTTGCTCTCATGGCATTGTGTAGGTGTGCCAGTAGCTCCTCTGCCAACTACTTTGGGCACAAATCCTTTGGACATTTCATACCACTGACTCTGGCATTGAAACTTGCAGCATGGCCTGGGCTAATAATAATCAGAGCCCTGTGTGGCACAGGTGAACAACTTGCTTGAGTAAAATCAATGGACACAAGGGAGTTTGCAGCTCATCCACAACTGCCACGTGCTCCAACCTCCCCCTCTCCTGGCACTTGGGACCATTGCCAACTGTTTTGCCTTTGAACCACACCAGACAGACCCCACTGTCCTTGTGCTGCTCAAAAACCAAAGCAAAACCCTAAGGACACCTTCAACTCTGAACTTAAAAGCAAACAACGCCCCTCTGCCCATTGCTTTGATCTTGAATGTTTCTACCTTCTCTTTTATATATTTGCGACTTCTACACTTCGATCAGCCTCCAGAAGAGCTTGTTGCAGAGGAGGCTGCTGCAGCAATTCCAGCTGTCTAGAAAAGGCAGTTTTCACATGCCAGCTAGGATTCCACATTCCAGCTGCTGTGGAGCAAGTAAGGAGCAGTGTCAGCAGTGACTGGTGGATGCAGCACGGGAATGTCACAGCTGAGCTTGGGGGATTTTGCCTGTGGAAAGGAAGCTGGCACGCAAAAGGGCAAATACAGAGATGACTTAATGACTCCTTTCAAAACTTCCTGATGTGGTGCAAGGGACATATTTGTATCCATAGTGCGTGGGAGAGAAGTCTGGACAAACATATTTAAATTACTGCAATATTTTTTTTGTTTTTAAACCAGTGTATGACTGCAAATCTGTATGGACTCTTTCTTTCTCTGTCATCTCCATCACAGCACTTGAAGACTTCATAATGGTTTCCAGGTTGCTTCCTTGCAATTTCAGACTTGGATATATGCCTCTTTTTAGGAACCTGTGCTGGAATTAGTTTCCTTCCCAGGGGCTGGAATGGGGCTGTGGTTTGGATCTGTGCTGCACACAGGGCTGATAACACAGGGATGTTGTTGTTATTGCTGAGCAGGGATTGCACAGAGTCAAAGCCTTTCCTGCCACGCTGGGGCAGGGCTGAGGGTGCCTGGGAGATTGGGAAGAGACACAGCCAGGACAGGTGACCCTGACTGACCCAAGGGACACTCCAGACCCTGTGACATCATGCTCAGTTTGTAAAGGAGCAGAGGGAAGGAGGGAATGTTTGCAGTGATGGTGTTTGTCTTCCTAAATCACTCTTCCAGGGAAAGGGGCCCTGCTCTCCTGGAGATGCTGAACACTTGCCTGCTCATAGGAAGTAGGGAATTAATTCCTTATTTTGCTTTGCCTGTGTGTGTGGCTTTTGCTTTGCCTATTAAAGTGTCTTTCTTTCCATTCACAAATATCCTGGCTTTTATCCTTCCAACTCTCTCCCCGACCCCACTGGTGAGAATGATTTTGGCTGGGGTTAGACTACAACAGGACCTGAGAGGGTGAGAGCTGAACTGTGCAGCCCAAGGGCTCAGAGAAAGCTTCTGGCAGGCAAAAACCCACACGATGTCCAGTTGTAGTCTAGCGATGGGGTTGTAAAATGTGTCTGGCACATTCTCGATGACAGATTGATTTCTCAGAACATATTACCAGGCAGGTTTGGAGAGAAGATGTTTTAGATAAAAGTGTTATGAGGTGAACATCCAGGGGTGTTTTGTAGTTTATTGAAACACAAAGGACAATGAAAAGAAATTAAAACTTTTACTGCCTGTATGACATTGTATTTCCTGTTGAGCTAAATGTTTTGATGAGAAATATTGCAATTGAATTTTAGCACATCCTTTAGCATGTTTTGGTAGGGACTAAGCGCTGATGCTGGCTGAGACTGCAGGTGCCTGAGGTCCCACTGCTTTCTGCTGAAGCTGTAGCCACAGAGACTGGCAGGGGAGGAAAAGTTCTTCTGCTTGACAGACAGTTTATAAAAACTGGATAAGTCTCCACTGTTTAAAAAATTTTGCCCATTGTTCCTCTATTACCATTATTAGAAATCTCTTGAGCTCCTTGGGGAGGGACATCTCAAGACATTCCTATAATAACATACATTCACAGCAAAATTCTGGCTTTGATTTCACCATAGGCATTTATTTCCTTTTGTGTTTCAGTTTATGGGAAACAGGGAAAAAAAAATTAGACCATCCATTTTATTCTTTCATGGGATTTATTAATCACCAGACAGCAAGCAATACTTCCTGTAGAGTGTGGTTATTATTGCTTTGTTCTTGCTTCTAATATAAATATTTTTGAGATGTCTTTCTAACTGAATATGTTTGCATTAAATCAGCAGTTCTGTTATGTATATTAAAACCAAACTTTCCCTTATTGAGTATTGTTGCAGAATTAATTTGTAGCCTGTTACTGAGTTCCTTTCTTTTCCAACAAGGGAGGATTAAAGTGACAGATGCTGAGAATGCATCAGCCGCAGCAGTTTTCATAAAGCTTTCCCTGAGGAATTGCTGTTTGAATTTGCTGTTCTGTTATGTATGTGTTGTGACCTGGAGACGACATGAAGGCATGAGAAGAAACCCCTCATATTTACACCCAAGAAGTTCCTACTAGGAGGGCCTGAAGAGTAGATTGTGCACTATTCTGCAGGCAGGGCAATTTTCTTGCTGTTCTCTCTCTGATACAGTCTATGGCAAGAAAAGCCCAACCTTTTGCCTCATACTCTCTTTTTGAATGCCCTACAAGCTCCAGGTGTGATGCTGACCTGCTAAGACCAGGCTGCCACCAAATATACCCCACCCAACCTCTCTGATGTGTACCTTGGAGCTACAAAGCACATGGAAACCAATGAGTAGTTCAGCTAAAACCAATGGCTTCAGGACACCAGGGTAGGTTTTCTTGGACGAGAAACTTTTGGCTGAAATGGCAAAAAAAAAATAAAAAATCCTGCAGTTACTTTGGCAAAAGTTTCATGGTTTTGCAGAGGTCCCCTGCCATCCAGTTTTAGATTTTCCTGTTAGTTCTGAAGTTTTCTGCATGTTTTCAGTGAGTAGCCATTTGTAGCACTTGTTTTCCTATAGCAGCACTGGAGGAATTAATGATGTAGGTTAGACAGGCTTGAAGGGGATGGCCAAGCCAGTGGCTCGAGCTGGGACATGGCACAGTGAAGGAGAGCCAGAGTCTCTCAGCCAAGCAGGCTGAAACTTTCTGGGTGTGGGCCAGACCATTCTTCATGCTTGCAGACACATCCTTGGTATGTGTTCACATGCCCTGGGCAAGTGGCAGCTCCCTTTGATCTGAGGTGATCTCTGGATGTTTGACTTTGCCTGGGAAAGGAGCCTGGCTGAGGTATGAGGCTGCTTCTTAGGTGTGTGCAAACAAGGGGGTTGTGGTTCCCTCTGGCTTATGGGCTCACACTAACCAGGCACACAGGAAGGCTTGGCCTTCCTTCAGACCCTGCTATTTTTACCCTACTCTGCTCCAAATTTATTTGCCTCTTGCCAGCTCCCTGAGGTTTGTCTCCTCAATTCACCTCAGCTGCAAAGCCGAAGCCCAACCCTGTGGTGCAAACTGGGTAGCACTGGGGCAGCAGAGTGTGGGTTTGAATCACAGATGCAAAGCTCACACTTAAAAGTGTTTTAAAAACTGTTTCCTTCCCTTAGGGCATGCAGATGTTCCTGGTTCCCAGGCAAACAGAGGGAAATGCCTGGTGATAGAATGAGGCAGAGTGGTGGGGCTGGAAAACCACACCTGCAACATGGGGAGACCTGGCAAAGGGAAGTGTTCCAGAGATTGTGTTCTGGAGGACAGGCTAGCACAAGGGACCCTGGGTCAAACCTTGGGAAGTGGCCATGCAAAAATCTGTCCATAGCATCAGGTTGCAAATTTACACAGCTCTAACAGAGTCTCTTTCAGGAACAAGGCTTGGTACAGAGCACGCTGAATCTCTAGTATGGGCTGGTATTAGAATTGCATTTGGGAGCCTCTAAGTGACTACTCAGGTTTGGGCTGCAGCAGGGAATGACATTTTGCAGCTGATTAGGAAAGAGCACAGTCCAGCCAAAATGTTCTTTCTCTAAGTGTTGTGAAGGAGAAGTGAAAACAGAAAACTGTATTTGCCCAAATTGTCCATTCCTGCCAGCAAGGAATGTGTGTCTCTGCAAAAGATTGCTGGAAGCCTTAGCACCTACAATCCTACAGTTGAGAAGAAAGGAGATTTCTTAGTACCAGTGTCTCTCCCATGGCCTGCTTTCCTGTTGTCTGAACACTGGAGGTTGGGAGGAGGAGTTGAAAGTGTGTTCATGTAGTCTACGTCTTCCTGTTTTATTTCTGTGTTGAATCAGTTCTACTTCTGGGCACTTTTTCCAAATGTTTGTGGTTCCCCTTTTGTCAGTGTAATGCTGAAGGACCTAAGACAAAGCAGCAGGTCCCCAGCCAAAGGTAGCAGTCAGTGATGCCTTCACCAAGCAGAGACACCTCCCTGCACAGGCTGGGAGGGGCAATGCTTTAGAAGGTGAAGCTGTTGGTCCTTGCAGAAAAGTCTTTGCTTGCTGAGGGCCATGAGGCATGCCTGGGTCTCAGGGAGGGTGGGAACACAGGTAGTGCAAAGGCATGTCCTACCATACTTAAAGTGCTCCATGTTTATGGGCAATGTGGGGAGAAGATGTGAAAAGGAGGAATGATGACTGCAGAGCACAAACAGAAGTCACCTCCTGTGCCACTGAGCTACAGCCTAGAAACTCCATACAAGTGTGACTGTGTCTTAAGCAGTGCCTTTTATTTATGTGGCATTTCTGTGGGTAGTATAACAAAACAAAATCTGAGAGACTCTCAGAATTGCATGATTTCTTACCACAGGGTTTGGGGCTTTTAAGGTTTTTTTATCAGCTGGAGATGATTTCCTCAACAAACATCCATTCAGCTAGCAAAGAAAAGAGGGAGAGGTTGTGAAATGTCTTTGAGCTTCATTATCTGCGTAATAATAGCAGATCCAGCACAGGGATGCTGTGTCTCCTTGCTAGATAAATTTCCAACTGGCTTTTTTCTGGTGGCTGCTGGGAGCACATTCACTCAGGGAAATAGGAGGTGGAATGTGTGGTCAAAATGATAATGGAGTTTATACAGCAAACCCCATCTATCAATAGCTCACTGACCGTGGCACTTCCTGCTGTGCTCCCAACCCACCCCAGCAGCATTTTGCAATATAAGTTCTTCCAACAAAAGCCAGACATGCTTTTTGAGAAATGTGACTACAGGGAACAGTTCGATATGGCACATAATAGTAGTAATGATGCAATATTCTTAATTCTCAGGACAGCAAATACTGGAGAGAAGAGGAGGTAGGTCTTATGCCAGGGAGCAAAAACCTTGAGGTAAAATGGAACACAGCTTTTCAGATGTTTCAACTGTCTTCAGTAGCCCTACATGAAAAAATGGCATTTTTAAGCAGTAACTATGAGGTAGTCAAAACAAACATAAACCACATAATTCACAAAAATAAATTAAATCTGTGTAGCTGGCTAAGGGAAGAGTATTCTTAAATGTTACCTAGATCAAACTTTTTTTGTTTGTATGTTGTCAAAGCCAAGGATTCAAACCCATTTGTCACTGCTAATTCTCACTACAACAAAGCAGCAGTAGTAGCTATTCTTACCTAGCATATTGGTATGTTTTCCTCTCATCCCCCCCAGTAATGTTTTTCTCATTTCCACTTTAGATTAATTGTTGGGAATAGCTTGGCTGAGTGACAGGGTTTTGTTTTCTTGGAAATAAAAATCGAATCTTAGCTCCCTTTTCTCTCCTTGTTCTTCTGTATGCATGAACAACCAGAGAATCAATGAAGTCTCTGCTTTTTAGTAAGAATAAAGTTTAAAGGAACTGGCTGTGATGCTCCTGTTTGTTTTTGACTTGATAATGACAGACAGATAATGGCAGTCTGCAAGTCACCATCAGCATTTTAACATCTTCTGTGGAAATTCCAGAGGTATTTAATTTGCTCCTTGGTAAATAAAAGCTGTTCTTGCTGAGAATAATGTGCTGAACATAATCCTTTCTCAATAACTAGATGCAGATTGTAAAAATTGTAGAAACTTTGTGAGGAAGCTGTAACACACCTGATCTGTCAATTTACTTCCTTTGTCTTGTATATTTAACTGTTTTCACAATTGCAGGTGCAGTTTGAAGAGGAGACCGGGTTGCAATTATTTGTAATTTTTAATATTTAAAGCTGCTTTTTGTCCTCTTTCTGCAATATGTTCCAAAAATTTTAGCACAGTGCAGTGCAACTGTAGACTCTTACAGCTCCAAAGCCCCTAAGAACTACTGGTGTTGCTTTAATGAAAATGATCCTTTTCTGCTTTAGAGTTTATGTGCTTTGTTATATAACTCCAGAAATGTACTCTAGCACACAAAGTAAGTGACATTACAAAGGATTTCTCATCCTTCCTTTAAAATTTGGTTTTAAAAATCTATTTTTGACTGTTTAGGTATATTCCTACAGCACAGTCTCCACTCTGAAGCTAGTGATCTGATGCTGAAAGGATAATTTCTAATGTGAAAAGGTATTTACTGTGTATAAATGCCAGGACTTCAGTCGGTTATCAAGGAGTTGGGATGGGCCAAAGAGGACAGCAGGTGCTGGACAGGAAAACAGCTGAGGAAAACTAAAGCTTGGATGCAGCAGGACAGAACAAGACCTCTTTCTGTAAAAGGAAGCAATCCATCCCAAGAGGTGATGTTGTCAAAAATACTCCCTCTTACTAATGGGAGAGTTGAAATTTCAGCTCAGCACCCTCAGTATTTTGGCAACATTGGCAAAGATGCCTCCTAAACAACAGGTGACAAAGAGACTTGAGAGAGTGTTTAGAAAATTTAAATCTTTCTATGGAAACTGTTCAAATCCTGCAGCCTGGAAGGAAAGAACAAATTAAATCTCTTTTCCCTGAGAATTGTCGGTCCTGCCGTTTTGTACAGAGCAAATGAAACTGTGTTTGCCTCAGCTGGGGAGGTGAGCCATGTGGGACAAGGAGTACCCTGTCAAAATGTTGCTTTCTTTCTGCTCAGTTGCAGTTCAGCCTTCTTAGCTTGCCTTGAGTAGTGGAAAGATTATGTTTATTTCTTAGCAGTCTCTTCTCAGTGTCCCACGGTTCCCTTTTAAATATCTAGTATTGGCAACTGCTGGAAATGTGATGTAGACTAAATGGAACATGTATTGATTTATGCAGTGGCCCTAGTGGTTTTTTTTGTGGTGTGGTTTGGCTTCTTGGGGCCCCTTCCCCCATATCTAAATCCATTCTTTGTGTTAAATACACTCTCTTCATTTTGCCCTTGCACAGACTATGGAGTTCTGGTATCAGACTATGGAGTTCTGGTATCTGGGGATTTCCTGCAGATGGAAAGGAAGCCATAAATTTTGAAGATATTGAAATACTTGGAAGATCAAATCTCTACAGCTATTCCAGACAGCCTTTGAAACACTAAAGCAAATTTTATTCCAGAGATTAGTTTATGTTACACTCATTTATTAAAACCTAAAGACATCTTTATAAAAACTACTGTATATAAAGACAAGAGCAGTGCAATAGCAGTGTAAAACACATTTTTGGTTTACTTGGCAATCACTTTAGAAAGACAACATGATTCATAATATGAAGTCAGAGGCTGCAAAAAATAGGACAAGATTAGACCAGAAACTAGATTAGCAAATCACTGGACACTGGCACATATTGATTTCAAACATCAAGTGTTATGTAAACAGTATTATCATCAATGTATCAATAAAGAGAAACACTGCAACCCTAGAATTTGTAGTTAGTTTAGTTAGCCTAAAACAGTCTGCTGACTATCAAAATAGACTATTGTACTGTATGTATATTATCTTCTTAATAATTTACTACTTTTGTAAAAGGAGGACTAGAAGAAATGCCTGTATTATAGAAGAGAACCCTTGAGGCTGAGAAAAGGTGTTTCTTCCCAGCCAGTGGTTGAGGTTTTCATTGCTTTACTTTTCATACACAATCACAGGTGGTAGAATAGAACTGACTTTAAAAAATCATTTTAACATTTTGACTTCACTGCTTCTTCAAGTGGACAGTCCTCATACAGAAATTACAGCTGTAGTAAAACTATAAAAAACAGGTGTCTAAAATAGCTGCTACAATATGCTGAATGATACATTAAGAGGCCATATTATTTTCACTGTTTTTTTAAAATCCATAACCAGGCATGAAAGATGATTAAATTGTAACACCAAGTCCTGCACAAGCTTTAGAACTTATCTTTTTATGTCCTACATTATACACAACAATTACTAAGAAGTTGGACACAGTTCTCAGTGAAACAGAAGGAGGAAATTATTTGGGCAGAGGAAAAGGCTTCTGGAGCAGGAAGGTCACTAATAGCCACTGAGATAGACAGCTGCCATTGTTATATTAGGGGTATAATGCATGCACTTTTGTAAGTGTTAATTTCAGATCCCTTATTTTTCCAAACATATCAGGATGGACATAGAGGAAAATACAATTATTTTAGTCCAGATAATTTCTTTTAGAGAAGGATTGGATTTGAACCAGTCTCTCTGCAGAAATAACTGAAAAATTCATGGCCGTTTGTCTGGTCCACTGTAATTTTGATCAAGACATCAAGAAAATGCAGGGGCATATCAGAGCACAGCTACAGACATGGATGAGGTGTTCAGGTGGTTGGTTTTGTAGCCAGTGCTCTTCTCCAGTGTCCCAACACCAAGGAAGAAGGGCTAATAGAAACAGTGGTAGCGAATATAGTACGCTATTTCCCTTTAATTTAAGGCCCAACTAGCATTAGTCTTATTCAGGATCTTTTATTCTGCTAAGGTAGGGAGACTATCAGGTGATTATAACAACACAATTGATGAGAAATAGTTCACCAGCTATGACATGGATTTTTCCATAAATTAACTGGTAGGCAAAATCAGAACTTCACCCAGAGAGTATCTACTTTATATTAACTGGCTCTGTATAGAGAATAAAAGAAAACAAACAAACAAAAAGCACATCCATTACAAGGTATACGTGTGCTGAAGTAAAGCATAAAACTGCTCATTAATAATGCACAATTCCCAAAGGGAAAAAATCCCTCACAAAATCCAGTTAATCACACAAACCAGTACCTAATACAAATTCCTTTATGAACATAAGCTGTTTCCAAAACTCTCTGTGGCAGTCATCACCTCACAATGAAAGTAAGTGCTGGGAGAAGTTAAAAGGACCAAACAGTTACTGCAGAGTACCACACTGGTTACTGTGGATAGTGGGGAGGAGGCATGATGTTGGCATGGATGGCATCACCTCCAGCTACTCGGTTTCCTTTAATTTTCTTGGAGAGTTGTGAAGGTGTAACACAGGTGTAACACCCCAGGTGCACTGTGGCAGCTCCCTTAGGCCTCTACAAGCTTCAGGGGTCTGCAGGAGCTTCTGTGATGAGAGTGGGCCAGGCCTCAAGCACTCCTGGGACAGGATGGAGTTTAGTGCCTGCAGGGTGGCACACCCACCTGTGATTTTGTTCTTTTAGGCACTGCCCTTACTCACTGATACTGGCATGTTTAGTTGCTGGCTTACAGAGAAAAGGGACATGTGCATGTTGGTATCCTACTCAGATTGGGCTTTATTTGAAGACTGGGCTTCCACTCCTGTGGTTTCCAGATTTGTTGGGTCCTCCAACACTATCTATTCCTTCGTGGTTTTAGGCATGTACCATCCTGAACTCCAGTAGCATGAAATAAATCACTGAGAAGAGTGTTCCCTTTGAGTTCAATTCATTCTGCCAAAGAGGTACAAAAAGAACATTTGATTATTCATTAACAAGGTGTTCCTCATGTTGTAGTTACATGGTAAAATATATGGTTACCTGAAAGTTACTGAGATTTGCAGGACAAAATATTAGACATGAAGCATTACATTGGCATTATCATGGCTTTGTGTTATGATTTCCAGATGAACTCGTTTGCCTGTCATTGCCAGGTTCTCCATGCAAATATCTTAAATAACTGAATTTCACAGGATTTGCTCATGTATAAATTTAACACAGCCCCATCCTGTGGAAAGTTACATTGCAACCCAGTGATCAAGTGCTCCATGCACTTCTGTGGCAGTCATTGCCTTTCTGGCTTACAAATGGATTCTGAGACTTGTGTGGGGTAAACTCTGCAGCCAGTCAGTGGCTGAGGGAATTGGACTATTACCTTGTAAAGCAGGGGGACAGCGGTATTATTGCTTTCGAAATATACAGTTTGTTGGGTTTTTTTCTGTTTCTCTTCAGCTTCAGGGAGTATAGGGGTGGAATGGTATTGCATCCTAATAAAGTTTTCCTCTCCAAGAACCTGAATTTAAGATGGTCTTGGATGTCTTAGTGTGTTATGGTTGAAGTGATTGCTACCCTGCAGTCTGACTCAATGAAGGGGATCTGCTTACCTTTGCAATGCATAGGACAATATGGTCAACAGTGATGTGGATTGCCAGCAGTTACCCTATTGTGACAAAATGTTCACCAGGGAACTTTGGAAAAACTCACATTCAGGATTCTGACACTTAGGCTGAGATTAGGCTCAAATGGCAATTGATGGATGGGGAGGCAAAGAAAAGTGATCTACCAAAGGTTTGTCGTGTGGTCGTTTTCCACCTTTGTGTGGATTTGCCAGAGCAACTTGATTTTCTTCCTATTGAGCATTTTTGCAAATATGATGCTTCCTTTCAGAGATAATAGTGTCAGTCTAGAATTAAAATATTGCTTACAGACTACTTTCTGCTAGAGACTCTTTCTATATCATTTGCCTGTAGAAGTTGTTTGAATGGTGTCTGTCTTCAGGTCACTTGCTCAATCTTCCTCTTGTAGTCTTTTTCTCTCCTGCTTATCCATAATTTTTTTAGCTCTTGTAATTTAGTTGATTTTCTTGAAAGCTGCTCCTTGAAGTCTGGTCTTACCTCTCCCATCTTGAGGCACATCAATATAATTTTCTGGAAGACATAAAGCACAAATGGTTTCCATAATGTTTCAGGAGCACCCAAAACCACGGTATTTCCTGTAAAGAAAAACTTGTAGCATTCTCAGCTGCAGATTTAATTTGTAGAGTCAAGAAAGAGGAACAAAAAGCATGAGGAATAAAGAGGAGGTGTTAAGAGGCCTCTACCTTTCCTTGTTAGTTCCGTTTGGCCTGGTATGACCTGGTGTGTGCTATGGATAGCTGCATTCTCCTTCTCTTTTTTGATTCTGCAGAGACAGAGTGGAAGGCTAATTTTGTTTCTCCCTGTTCATATTAAACTGGTCCTGGCTGCTTACTCTGACCCCTATTCCTTTCCTATGATGGGAAAATGTTCTTTTTCCACACATATTCGTGGGTAAATAATATATTTATGTACTTTCCTCACAAGCACATAAAGAAGTGCTGTAAGTATTACTAAGCTTTTTGCTTGCAGCACCTTCTGGACATTACAGCTGCTTTAAATCTGCTGCTTTAAATCTTGTGCAGAGTGTTCAGCTGGCTGTGTGATCCACCCATAGACAACTCTGGCAGGGTGCAGGGGACTAGGCCGAATGTCCAGCTACGGAATGTTTTGAGGCAGACTAGGATCACTAATCATAGTAACAAATTTAAGAAATACATCTGTTTACTCAAGCAGGTAACAAGTGCAAGATGCTGGGCAGTACAAGGTGGGGTATGCAGCCACCTGAGCCATAGCACAATAGTGTTACCTTAATTCAGAATAATTCATATTTCTGTCTGGAGGCCAGGGAGGACCTCCAGACAGAAATATGTGATTTTCTTACAACTCTGAGGATTTAAGCTTTCACCCAAAACTCAGTCACAAGAGACCTGCCAAGGTTTGACAGCTAATTCCTTTCTAATAATCAAATAGCCTACACAGCCTTATTCATGTCAGAAATAAAATAAATAAATAAATAAATAATGTTGTTTTGTTCTGCCACTGTCCTTTTTTGATATTGGTAGAAAAGCATATTAACACAATATGCACACCTGCCTCTTGTAAAGTCCACACACAGATGAAGTTTACAATGAGTTGTTCATATCTTGAGAGTCTCAAGAGACTTAGCTGTAACTAATTTAAAAAAACACCTGGAGAGGGGGAAACTGAAGACTATGAGCACATATCACAGCTTGCAGGCACCTCTGTCCTTCCCCTTCAGTTGTTTCTTCTTACTCTTTTGTAGATCGCCATGTGTGCTTCCCCTCCTGTGAAGTGCTTTACTAATCCACTATCTGCATAATTTAAATCACTAGACTGTTTTGACAGGATGTAGTTTCTTCTATTTATCTATCTTTGCTTTTAAATAAATGTTTAGAGATGAAGCAGATAGAGGAGGCATTTGTGTGTCCCTGGACAGAATGCAGTTTTAAATGTGTCAGAACTACCAACCAGTTACTCTTTCTCTGAGTGTCCCAAAGTTGCTGCAGGCCAGGTCCTTCTTCATGTTAATGTAAAATTAGAATGTCCTCAAGGTGATGTGAAGTGAGAGTTACTGGAGTTCCTGGACCCAGAGACCATAGCAAAGTTCATGAACATTCGTCTGCAGCACAGAAGCTAAAATATCACTCCTATGAGTAGCCTGGATTTCCTGCCAATACTTCTCATCCGTCTAAAGCTACAGGAGAATGAGTGGGAGGATGTGGACAGCAGAGCCAGAAACACAGAGACCCTACTCAGCTCTGAAAGCCTCTTACAGCAAGTAGGAAGTATTCACCCCTCATTTTCCAAGATGGAAGAGTCTGGGCCAAATCCACAGCTTCTCCCTGAAACCAAACCATTACAGGACAGTTGCTAGGCCAAAAGATCCTCTTCCCCTCCAAAAAATGAAGTGAGGTGTTTGATTGATTGATTGATTGATTGATTGATTGACTGGGGGCTGGATCAGTAAGGTTGAGAGGTACTGCTTCAGACCATTTTGCAATAGCAGGATCCTATAAAAATACCTGCATTTTCCTAAGAAAGATGAATGCTAATTTCTGTGTGCAAGAGTGCCATATTCCAGCCTCCCAGCGCAGCGTGCTTTGCAACAGGAACCCTGTGTTTGTCACTTCTGGTCACTTCTACAGTATTTTAATGCACTTAGAAGTGAAGCCAGCACTCTGGAGGTGGCTCAGGTTCCTCCTTTTCCCTGGCAGAGGTTATTGTCACTGTACAGCACCCTAGGCTGCCACTGCTGCTCTACCTGGCTGCTCAATGAACAACACCCAGTCAGGCAACGTCAACCAGGGGGAATTTTAGATCAGATACTGGGAAGAAATTCTTCACCACGAGGGTGGTGAGGCCCTGGCACAGGTTGCCCAGAGCAGCTGTGGCTGCCCCATCCCTGGAAGTGTCCAAGGCCAGGGTGGATGGGGCTCTGAGCAAGCTGGGCTAGTGGAAGGTGTCCCTGCCCATGCAGGGAGTGGAACTGTATAAGCTGTAAAGTCTCTTCAAACCCAAACCATTCTGTGATTTTCAGTGCCTGACAAGGCAGCAGCCATTAATAGTCTGCCTCCCCTTTGACAGCAATAATTGCTTGGTGGCTCAGTTCTGATGGAATGAAATGCCATCCATTAGTAATGAAGGAATGATTCAGAGCCTCTGGAGGCAAGTTTTTCCAGAGATTTCTGCCATTTTTCTAACAAATGAGGTAAACAGTTGTCACATTCACCATTACAAGGCTTCTGGTTGTGTTGACACACAAGTGCCATCCATCACCACAGTCTCTCCAGGCCTCAGGCACACCCCGGATCCATGACTTCCAGGAGTTGTGGCTCACAGTTCACATGAAAACAACCAGTCTCTGCAACTGTTCAGGTTTTGCTCTGGCATAAAATGGCACTACACTGAACTCAGCAGGCCTGCTGTGACCTGCATCTGCTTAGGTTCTGCTGCAGTGCCTTCCAGTCTGGTCAGTGGGATTGGGAGAAAAGCTTTTGCTCTCTCTGGTCACAGGCAGAGCTGGGATGCCAGGCTTAAAAGCAGCCTTCTGCAAAAAGAAGCCCTTGGTGGCTACACCTATTGTAACAGGAAATAGGAATGTGCCCTCCTTCCCCAGAAATGGAAGGATGAGGGAGAACAAAGCACAATGCACTAGACTTCATAAGAGCCTCACCAGATTGAAAGGAAGGATATGAGAAATTAATTGTAGGACAAGGAATAAATGAAAAGCTATTCAGTTGTCTAAATACATTTCAAACCAGAAAAAATTACAATATAATCTAATCCCTCTGCCTATGGAGTCTGCCAAGGAGCAGGGAAATAATTTTCATACTTTGGCATCTGTAGACTCATATGGCTATGTTATACAGGGCATTTAACATTATATCCAAAATATACACTGCAAGGCAGCTTGGGTTACCAATACTAATTCATAAAAGTTACAAAATTCCAGAATGAATGCTGCTGATCCAATCTCAATTTGGCCATCTTGCTTGTGTGAAAGAAAATGGAAAGTCTCAGATTTTCTAGGTGGGGCTCCTCATCTTTTTTTTTTAATTTTTTTTTTTGAGAACATTAAAATAGCTGAATGAGTCAGGTTTGAGGAAACTTCAACAAGAAGAAAAATTGTTTTCAGGTTGGCTCAGTACCAAAGAGATTGGATGTTCAGGGTTTTTTCAATTGACAAGGAACAAGTTAGCATTAAGCAGTGGCCCTGGGTGTTGCCATCTTGCCATAAAGGAAGATTGGATTTGCCTCTATTTTCATCCCCAGGCTGAATTACCTCACTTTTGATGGATAACAAATTCTCCTCTAGTCTAGCTGTGAAATGCATCCCAGCACCTGCCTGAGGTTCAGATGAGAAGAGGACCTTAACTGGTGGCAAATCAATTTTGTCATAGCCACTGTGTAGAATGACCACCATCACTGATAGCCAGTCCTAATATTTCTAAATAATAGCTAGCTCTAGGTAGAAAGACAAGTGGTGCTTAAGAGTTTAAACAAAACTCAGGCACTGGAAATGTTCAACTTGAAAAGCAGACTGAAATTTCAACTCAAGTGTTGTGAAATTCTGTTCCTGCTGCAGCTGACAATTCTGCAAAAATTGAGAGAAATGTCAAAATACGTTTGAAAGCAAATACCTCAGGGTGGTGTTAAGGTTTAAACGGAGTAAATGTGCAATACATGCCTGATTCATCAGAGCTAAGAAATGTTACTTTGCAGATAGGAAGAAAGCACTTGGATTATTTAAATTTCCCTTGCATGATGCCTATAGCAGTGTATTTGCTGACACTGCAACAAGCTAACATCAGCACAGTGTCCGTGAGGTCAGACACAAGGAGTGAATGTCACCTGTGAGGCTGTTCACCCTTCCACCTAGGAAAAGCAGGTGGGAAACAGACATGTGCTTACTTCCATGGCTCTTTCACAACTGAATCGCTTGTTTGTGTAATGGGAGCTAATTATCACCTCAGGGCTTCATGTGTTAAAAAGGCGATTGCTGTCAGCTGTCTCAGAGTTGCCATTGGAGCACTGACTGTTTATGATGGATTACTAGAAAGGCTTACTAGAAAAAAATCAACTTGTGAAGCAGATCAATTTTAAAAAAGTTTCCATCTGAATAGTTTGTTATGAGTGTTGGTTAAGCTGCTTTTTAAATTGCTCGCCGCATTCCTTAAGAATCTCACCTCTTACAGACTAGTTTAAGCTTGTGCAACTCCCATAAGGGCTCAGGGCATATAACCCGAGCTGCACATCACATCACTTCAGAAAGCTGCTCCCTGGTTTTGGAGAAGGATCTTGTATTCCTGAGGGACAGGCTGGCTTGGGCAGAGAGTTGCTGGCAGAAGTCAGGCAGGTATCTGCTGGCCAGGCTGTTCTGCTGTCCTGCAGAGGAAGGTTGGTGGGTCATGGGAGGTGCAGGGCTGCTCTTCGTGTCACAGGGACAGACAAGAACTTGAAAGATTTAAACTCCACTGCTGCTTATTTTCCAGATAAATTTGAAACCAATAATAAGATCTTCTAATTAACAAGAGCTGTGTACCCCCGGCTGGTGTGCGCTCAGGAGATTGGGTTATCAAACCGGTGGACAGGCTTTGTTTGCCTCTTTAAATTACTTTAAAATTTGAATCCATGACTTTTTGGTTTTAATATTGAGTTCAGAGATAGTTTTCAGAGGAACACTTTGCCTATAGGATGTGTTTGGGCTTCACACTGCTAGGCTCACTGGTTTGGACTTATGTCTAGGGCAGTGCTGTGATCTGGAAGCCAGAGAGTTGGGAAACAAATTGCAACCAGTCAGAAACTGGTTTTGATCAGCCAGATTTTCGTACAGTACTATGGTCACACTACCAAAGATCTGGCTGCTCTTTTGGGAAGTGAGGCTTAGGATCTACTTGGATCCAAGGCCTGTCCTACAAATGGATGCATGAGGAGACTTGGCACTTGGAGTGAGCCTGGAGAACTGCTGCAGGCAAGGACTGGTATTTTCCAGCTTCCTCCCCTAACTGCTGGTGTTAAAACAGCAGCTGGCTTAACTTTTGTTATTAATATGGCTGCCTGGCCAACAGACAAAAGCTAAGAGGGAAAACTGGTTTCCTGTAGAGTCTATGGAATATCTATAACTGAACAAATTAAATACATCTTTTATCCCATCAGCTGGGTTGGTTGGGAGAAAACAAATCCACGCAGGATACAATTTTCTCTATTTTTTTACTAATGGCCATATTTTACAATACTCACTTCCAAAGAGCAGTGATGTGAAACCAACTGGGTTGCTAACATAAATAAACATTACTTACTGTAAATAATGGTTTCTGAAGTAATCCTATGCTCCTGAAAGTCAAGTATTTTTCAGTTACTAGCAGTGTTTTTCATTTGGTAGTTCCTGAATTGGTTGATACTCCTGAACACTGTTCTGGAAAGCAAAAACATCCAGGCGAATTTCTGAGGTTTGTTTTTATTTTAAATGGAAATATGAAGCACTCAAAGTTTGATTTACAAGTTTTGAATGGAGGAACAGATGCAGGTTTGAGGACATAAACTGAATGATGATCGCTGAAAAGCTGTGTATTTCCTCACTGAAGAGCTGAAGTCTGACTTTTCATGATCTGAAATGTTTTCTTCCTCCTCTTAAGGTTATTTCAGAAAAATACTCAAAACACTCTGGGCCTTCTAAAGGGTCTTAAAAGAGCGGATGGTCAATTATAAGTAAAACTGAAAATTAGTTGTTCTCTGGATATTTATGAAACCTTGTGTCACTACCAGGTTGCCTGAATCAGATATGTCGCTTGAGGCTGAAATTCATCTGGTTGATTGCTGATGAATTTTCCTGCTAGTATGTGGCAGTCCTTAAACAGCTGATACACCTCAACCAGAATTTCTTTGTACGATTCACAAAAAAACAAAAAACCCAACCCTGGTTTTGCTATGTAAACAGTTTGAGCTGCTTTCAAGATTTTTCAAGACTCGAGGCATCATAATGCCAAGCTGAATGTGGGTATCATGTGAGGAACTCTTGATGTACTATTTCACTTGAGACTATGCTCATTTTCACACCTTTTTCATATAACTAGAGTGACCAAATAGCTTTAATCCTGTCATAAAGGAAGATATTTAAAAATGGAGGAACTATTGCTAGAGGCAAAAGAGTATTTTTTTGGTCTGCTTCTTTAAGGTCCAAGTGTGTTGCTTTGGAAAGGAGATTTATTTCTGTGTGTAGTGTAATTTAATGCATAGATACTCCACGTGGGTTTTCATCCCACCTAGCTGCAGACATCAGAATGGTAAGACGGGTTAATTTCTAGAGAGTTACCTCTGGGCCTTTTATTGTCAACAGAAAGCAACTCTGCAGAGCTACTCTACTCCTGCAGAGCTATTCTATTCCTCCTCAGACAGGCTCCAAAGGAAACTGATAGTGCAGGAACCTCAGAGTCCCAAGCCTAACTTAGGAAATGAGAAGCCCCACTGGCCCCAAAAACTGAATTATAAAAATGTGCAGTGTTAGTGCAGATTTCTCTTAAGATAATCTTCACTTTCATACTACCACATGCAAATATACAATCTACATAAATATATGCAACTCTGTTTTACAATCCAGTACCACTAAGTGCAAGCGTTTCTGGAGTCTCCATGTTCTAGTTAGAAACCTTCTTCCCTCACATTTATTCATAACCAGATTTGATGAACACATAAAACAGACCCATAACATCCCAAAAGATTCTGATGGAAAACTCAAGGCCTGTAGGTATTTCCTCAAACACAGCTATCTCTGGAAAGAGAAGCAGATTCTCATCCTACATGTGCAGTCCTAGATTTTTTCCTTACCCCTATCTCACAAACTCAGTGGCAGAAAAGGTAAATCCTGGAGGCTCATGACACGCCAAAAAATGCTTCATGTTCCTGTGGGTGGGGTAATAGATGGGTACTCTCTGGAGCAGGGCTTGATCCTCAATTTGTTCTTAGTACTGCTGTAAAAATTCTTTAAAAAAATCTGTGAGCTTGAATATTTCTGCATTACTGGTAAGGACGGAGCTATCTCTGGTTTCAGCTCATCCCAATTTCCTAAAAGCTGATGTCACCAGCTTTCAAAATCTGGTCCTAGAGGGTGGCTCTGACATACCTCAGGCACTCAAACGTTCTCCATGTGTGCTGAGCTCTTATAGAGCAGTGCTAAACCACGCATCTTAGGTCCAGGAGGGCACAGTGGAAAGTACAGAAGGCTTTAAAAGAGCATGCCCTTCCAAGTTAAAATTCAGATATATGACAGGTGAAAAAGGCCTCCTTTCATGCTGACAATTTGAATTTAACAGATCCTCTAGAAATTGAAAGTGAGGTTAAAAAAAAAAAAGGCAGTAAAACTTGGCATGTGATTTATAATGTAACTTAGGACACCTTTCCCAGCTTACACAGTTTCCTAATGCACTGAAAATGCTGACAGGGATTTTTAAAAACCCACAAACATCAAAACTTTGGTTTAACAGTACTGCTCAATTCAGAAAGACGAACACTTATAGAGCAATCTGGTAACTTCTAATGTTTTTAATCAATTTATTTATAAATAAATTTATAAATTTATTTTTAAATAAATCTATTTATTTATAAATGATGGACATAATTTAAAAGGCTGTCTGTGCAAGCTATACTCAGTATAGTTCAGAGTATTTTTACTTATGGGGATGGTCAATTCTAAGTGTTGTAACAGTCTTTTCAAGTTACAGCCGAGGGTAAATGTAGCTCAGTTATACAGGAAAATATGGTTTGTCCCTTGGCATTAATTGAACAGAAAAGTTAGTGAGTAGAGGAGAAATGTGGCCAGATATAAGGAATGCATGTGTTTATCTATGCATCTATTTATCTGGCCCACAGTTCCTGTATATAGTCAATGATGTTTTTAATATAAAAACAATAGCTTCATTTAGCTTTGTTTCTGTGTAAATTCAATAATAACCTACTGAGCCGTTGGGGTTTAGGCGTCTTTCTTTTGTTCCTTCTCAGCTACTGGAATTTTTCCCCATTAGCTGAGGGGAAACCTGATGGCTGGTGCTTCTTGGGTGCTTAAAAAAGACAAAGAATCGGCTGGGCCCAGGGGGCAGCTGGAAGGGAATTGGGCTTCTTTTGTCCTTCTGCGGGAGGGCGGGACAGACACTGTCGGAGCTGCTTCTGCTGGGGAGAAGAGGATTTTGTCATCATCCAGACGGAGTNCTTCTCCTTCTCCTTCTCCTTCTCCTTCTCCTTCTCCTTCTCCTTCTCCTTCTCCTTCTCCTTCTCCTTCTCCTTCTCCTTCTCCTTCTCCTTCTCCTTCTCCTTCTCCTTCTCCTTCTCCTTCTCCTTCTCCTTCTCCTTCTCCTTCTCCTTCTCCTTCTCCTTCTCCTTCTCCTTCTCCATTTGTGGCCCTTGCACTCCCTGTCCTGCCGGATGTGCTGCAGCCCCAGCTTCCACCGCGGAGCTGCTGATCCATCTCATCCACCAGCCCGGGATTTTCTGCTCATCCCTGCCGTTCCAGCGGCAGCGAGGTGTTTTCCTCAGAGCCGTGCAGGAGAGCCAGCACTGACTGCCGACAGAGGGGTTTGTGAAGCACAGCCTCTCTTCCACCTTTCCCGCCTTGGCCGAGAGGCTGCCACGGGGTCCCTGTTCTGTTCTGTTGTTAATACTGTGGTTATTGTCCTTTGTTTGCCTTATTATACATATTAGTAAAGAACTGTTATTCCCATTCCCATATCTCTGCCTGAGAGCCTCTTGGTTTTTTTAAAATATAATAATTCGGAGGAAAAGGCAGGGCTTACATTTTCTTTTTCATTTCAAGGGAGGTTCCTGTCTTCCTTAACAGATACCTCTCTTGCAAACCAAGACATGAGCTAAACAACAGTTCAGGATGGCCTACATCAGGTGAATATCTTGCTCTTGCCCATATATCTTGGCATCAGCAAAATTCAATCTATTAAAATTGCTGCCTAGCATGTCCTGATGTCCAACAGAGGCTAAAACCCAACCACTTCCGTGGAAACTGAACTGTTGAAACACGCTGCAAGGGAAAAGGGATTAGATTGGGATGTTCTGGTACCATTTGCAGAGCCTTGAGGTGCTGACTTCTTTCAAAGCCCACAGAAGTCAGGAAAACTGAAAGCCACTGAGATTTCAGGGGACTTATGTTAGAAGCAGGACAAGACTTTCTCCCAGATTCTGTTTGAAAGAAGGTGGCAATGTTGGTTTACAAAGCAGACCAAATGAGTATATTGCTGGAACTGGATCCCAGCTGGATCACCAAGAAATACTCCAGGCTATTGTTCCCCTGGTAGGAGGGTGGATGCCACAGAGACAGGGGGCAGAACAGAGGAGGAAGGTGCCCAATTCCTCCTCTGAACCAAGGAGCCCCTCAGGGTGCTGGAACTGCTCTCAGAATAATCTTCTGAGACAAGATGCATGTGCTGCTTCCCTCTGCCTCGCCAGAGGCTCAAATTGCTCCAGCTGCACAACTGTCTGTTTAGGAGGGAGGAATCAGTTTCAGCACTTGAGTGTTGAGCACCAAACCTGTGGTTTAGCCCAGAGTTGGGTATTTACTCCAAGTTTAATTCACTTTTTTATTTACCTCTGCAGAATACAGGAGATTCTGTCATTTCTGGGAATAACATGCATAATAATGACATGTGAGAAAAAGTACTTTTTGAAACAGTTATTCCTTTTACCTAGAGCTGTATTTTCTGCTCTCACTTTTCAGTATTAATAGAGCTAGTCTTCTGAGTCAGAGGTCAAGAGAAAATATGTAGTAATTACCGTGTTGAGAGCTTTCATTAGGATGAAACCAGTGTTTTCTGTAACTGTTCTTTCTGTGTATGTTATGCTTTTCACAACTGAATTTGTATGGCTTTTCTAGCAACAGAAAAATTTAAACTATTTATTTTAAAATAAGTTTCTGAAGATACTTCAAATAACAACACAGAACTTTTTAGCAAAAGAAAAAAATGAACAAAAAGTAAAAATTAACAAAAGTATCAACAGCTAAAATCAATAGGAGTAAAGCCTTTGAAATTTAATCTTGTTTGGTTTCCAGTGTATGTTTCGTCACACATCATCATCCAAGCAATAAATAATTTTTAATTTAGCTTCTTTGCATTTAGGAGCAGAAGGGCAACACCCACAATACCATCATTAGGCTCAGCACTAAATACTGGAAACAATGTTAGAACAGCAATTTTATGCAGAAATGTTTCTTCCCTCTTTCGTCCCCCCCTTTCCCATGTAAAAAGGTGATATGAGAAACTGAGGTGTGCTGTGATGTGGAAAGAGGCCAAGGACCCTGGGAAATTTTAGCAGAGTTCAAAAGGCAAGAAAACAATTTCTCTTCCATGGTTATCTAAGCTGTATGGCTAGTTTTACACAGAAACATGTTTTGATGCCAGTGCTGGAACTGTGACTGGTTTATTATTTTTAAATTTTCTCACAGCTGCATCTAGATATGGGTATGCTGGGCCATCAAATGTCCTTTGGCTGCAACAGGAACTTTGTGCACGGCTCAGTGACAGTGTATAAGCCCTGCAGAGCAGAATTTCTTCAGTCACAGAGAAAGAAAAACAGTGCTTAGTTGGTGCCACAGGATGGAGGAATTCCACTTGGTATGGCATGGTTTGAATGATAATTTACGAAGCATGGAAATTTTTTGTTCTGTACCATTGTGACTTCCAGCTGGTGGGTTATTCTTGTTTTGTTCTATGTTACTTTTCATTATTTGCCCTTTTCGGGTTTTTTTGCATCTGTGTGCAAAAAATCCACAGTTCATATTGTGGATCCATTCTATGCTCATTTTTTATGACAGAAATTTAAGCTTCTTAGAGCTGCCCAATGATAACTGCAGCTATCATATGTGCACCTTAACAGTAGATGAGAAGCAGAAATGCAGTAAGAATTCAGGATAATTAATTCCACAACAGCTTTTACATGCACACAGTGTAACAGACCCCACTGCTGCATGCTCTTGTGTCCACTATAATCTCACAGTACTTCCATACGAAAAGTTGGAAGCCTGTTACACACAAAAAAAAATTTCACTTCTTCAGCACTGCTGCCACCACTGGCTTTCTGGGCCCACAGAACCTGAGAGATGAGGACTGGGCAGGTGGTGCTGGGATGAAGCTTTGCCCAGAGATTCCCATTTTCTGGAGTGATTATGCAATCACTGTGCAGTCCTACTGGCATCAGCAGCTATTATGCACAGCTGCATAATCAGGCGTTTATTGGAAGGGGTGGGGAAGGAAGAAGGCCACATGTTTGTCCCCTGCATTCCTGAATGGCAGATGGTGATACAACTGGAGAAAAGCATGGTGTGAGATTTGATGTGCAGCTGTTGGTTTGTGTTTCCTGACTGCTCAGCAAGCATGATGAGCTTGCCATGCTGGGAAAATGTGATGCTTGGGTCCCACCAACCCCTGCAGCTCCAGGCTGGGGCAGAGGAGCTGGAAATCTGGGAAAGGCCCTGGGGGTGCTGGGGACAGCAGCTGGGCAGGAGCCCAGAGGGGCAAGAGGCCAATGGCACCTGGGCTGTGCCAGCCGTGGTGTGGCAGCAGGGCCAGGGCAGGGACTGTCCCTGTGCTGGGCACTGCTGGGGCCACACCTCAGATCCTGGGGCAGTGCTGGGAACCTCAGGACAAGATGGACATGGAGGAGTAGCAGGAGGGGCTGAGGGAGCTGGGAGGCCTCAGCCTGGAGTAAAAAAGGCTCGTGGGGTACCTTGTTGCTCTTTACCACTATCTGGGAAGAGACTGAAAACAGGTGGGGGTTGGTTTCTTCTCCCAGGTAATAAGCTATAACATAAGAGGAAAGAGCCTCAATTGGCACCAGGGGAGATTTGGATTGGATATTAGGAGATATTTATTCTGAAAGAGCTGTCAAGCATTGGTAGAAGTGAATTCTACCCAGGGCAGTGGTGAAGTCCCCATCTCTGGAGGGATTTCAAATCAGTGCAGATGTGGCACTTGGGGACATGAGCTGACAGTGCTGGTGGAACAGTTGGACTGTATGACCTTAAGGGTCTTTTCTGGCCTAATCATTCTAAGAAAACTGATGTTGGTATGAATCTTCTGCAGCCTTACCTGTTCCCCAGAAAAATCGGATTTTTGAAGAGCTGTTCTCTTAGGGTCCTCAGTTTGGCCAGCGGTGCAGACCTAGCTTCCCATGCTTCCCACTGCTGCTTATGCTCCACAAGCTCCCTTGCCAATTTTAAAATCAGAAGTGTTCTGCTGCATCTCAAGACATTTCCTTGATCAGCTACCAAGTTTAAAAGAAATGCACATTTGGAAGAGATGAGTCCCACTGGCAAATTTCAACTGGATAAATGGCTTCTATAAAATCATCTTCCAGCATAATGTCAAAAAAATTAATCAAGCCAGGCTTCCAAGCAATTTCATCCATCTTAAGATAGGTGGAATGAATAACCCCCTGAAAATGCCTCTTTCAATGTGTTAGTGAGGATAACTAGTAGATACAGGACTTTTAGATGGCTAAATTTACTGAGTTTAATCCTGCTCTTTATCACCAGTAAAGATTTGTATAATTAGATCTTCTAGGTATTGGATATTTTTCTGTCTTTGTACAGTCCTCTACTATCTGAAATCTCCTTGCCATGAAGAATTTACAGACTGAGCTCAAATTGTCTTTTAATGTTCTTTTAGCCTTGAGCTTCTTAAACTCCTTAGTCTGACAAACTTCCCTGAAGTCAGATAAGCTCTGCAGCTCTTCCTGAATGCTTTCCCATCTGTCACTAGGACTTTTCCTGCTACAGGCCCTAGGGAAGGTGGCATTTCCCTCTAGCAATCTCACACTACTCATGAGACAACAGTTCCCTACCTCTATCTGGCATCTCCTCTCTGTGTACTCCAGAATTCCGTTTGCTTGTTCAGCCATCTTGTTGTGTGATGGCTAAACTGATGGCGGGGAGTTATCTTTTGTACCACTGGGTGTTTCAAATAGCTCTAGTATATTCTCTATCAGCAGTGCCTGCACAGAGCACTGGAGAGGGAGTTGTACTGTTACCTGAACCAGTACAAAATTTTACAAGAGTTAGAACAACGACAGCATTGCCTAATATTTTCAGCGTGGCCCTCAGTACGCCAATAAGTATTCCATTTCCTCTGTCAAATGGAAGCACCAGAAGCTGGCTGGCTCACCCAAGCACTGTGTGAACAAACACATCACAACTAAACTCCTACAGGTAACAATAGCACTAACGCCAGCTACAGCCAGTAGCCTCTGAGAAAGATAAACCCAGACAATCCCCTAGCTCATTTTCACTATTTTTTTTTAACATTCCAGAACATGCTTACACTTATTTAACCAGAATAAAGGGAAAAAAATTAACTGAGACAGCTGTTGCCCTCACAAGTGGAATTTATTAGTGTAATGCACACTGAAAGATTAGGACTCAGAATGGGAAGATGGGGATTACTCCTCACCGTCCTAATACTTAACAAGGTGGGTTTTTTCCTATTGTCTCACTTGTCTGTAACTTGTTCAAAACCTGCCCCTTGCATCCAAGTATGATTGTTGGACTGCTTTGGGTATGTTTACTTTTGTGTTATGTACTGCCAAGGAAAAGACAGGAAGAGTCAACCTGAGGCTGAACCAACTTTTCTTTTCAATAGCATCCCAATTAGGGTAATATTTTTACCACACACCCACAAAAACACATACCCATTTTTGTCTTATTTTTGTTGTTCATGCAAACACTGGGGCTCTTTTTAATAGGGATGCCTATTTTTGTTATGCCCTGAGAGGTTTCAGTGAATACTTAAAAAAAAAAATGGAGTCAACTCTCAGTTCATCATGTAATTTTCTTTAAAATGTCTTAAAATGCAAATCAGGCAGGTTGTTCTGGCTGCTGTTAACTTCAGCAGCATCAGAGGAGTTTGGGAGGTTTTTGGTGAGTGAAAGGCTGATCTTTGGCTGCCCTCCAGTCACAGTTTCTTCAGAATGGTTTTGGCAAAGCTGCGCTGGCGATGAGCAGGTAACAGGTGCTGGGGTTCTGCAGTGCCCTGTGACTCACCACTTTCCAAAGACTGTGAATGCAACAGAAAACTACTGTGCCTCCCTCTGTGTGAGTGACTAAAATCTGTATCACTAATTAACAGAGAATATAGTTAATGACTGCTTAATTAATTTACTGTGATTCCTGATGAAGCTCACTGCAATTCCATTTCCACGTGACAGCCATGATTTCCAGCAGAAAGGAGGCAGCCTGTGTGCCGTGTGCTCAGCAGAATTCAGCTCAAGGATATGCTCAGCTTGATAGATCAGCTCATTAATACACACAATTTCCCTAATTAGGATGACTCCTTTGTCATCCTAATTAACTCCTTAAACTCCTCCATGATGTACCAGAGCACCAGTTCTTCAGGAAGGAAAACTGTGGGTGGAGCTTGTTCCCTTCCAGATTTGAGCCCCACAGTAATTTTTCTGCTGTGAGCCACTGTGCAAACACCTTTCTATCGCTGCCTTAAACATTTACTGTCCACAGTTCTGTCTGCCCAGTCACTCCACCTCTGAGATTCTGTGGAGCCTAAGTAAAGGCTCCTACTACACAGAAACACCAGGAAACAGATAACCCCATTGGGAAGTGAAATGAGGTAGCTTATTTCCACATATAACCACCTTTTACATATCTTTTTTATGTTCCTGTATATTATGATGGTGCCAAGTTCCAACCAATTATTCCTCTGCTGCTCTGTGCAGGCTCCATAATGTTGTGCTGATTAAACTAATTTCCAAGTTGGTTGAAGAAATGTGCCTCACTTTTTCTGTTTTGGGATCATGGTGTCACCTGTTATGGGACTAACATTAGCAGAATTTCTAATTGTGTTCCAGTGACTCGTCATATTCCTGCCATTTCAAGTCTTAAGCAGGTTTTATGTCCTCAGCATTGCAAATTCGTGAGAAACTTTCTATGTGGATTTCAAACTCTACTCAGAGATATGGCTTTTTTCTGCAGTGAATTGTAGATGTCTGCACATATCTATTTATGACAGTGTTGATCATGTAACTTCCCCAAAACCTTTTAAGTTCCTGAAAATTGTTTGCTGATTGACATTAGCATACTCTCATGTCTCAGTGAAGAGTAAAATGACTCAGATTTCAATGCTTCTTGATCCATTTTGCTTTTGAGACTTTAATAGCCCAGCTTTATCTGGTATCTTGCTATTAATGAATAACTGTGTCTCATTTCTGGCCTATTCTTGAGCTGTTCAGTGAAACATCAATATAAAACCAAGGTCATACAGACATGTTTTAGTATGTCTCTGATGAAATGACTACTGTGGTTGTTTTCATCATGATCTCATCAGGGGACAGGGACAATAAAATGTGGATGTGGTAGATTCCTGACCTCAGCTCTCACTGAAAATTATCGTCCAACATTGTTACCATTTACATTCCTGCCTTCAGCATGATCACTAAGATTCTGATGATTTCATTAGTGTCTGGTATCCCATAATATGCCATAATTTCACACAGAAACTTTAGCTTACTTAAAAATTTTCTGCCACCCCATAAAAGGATTGTTTATGACATATGGCTTTTTGTTTAATAATAACTGAAAATAAAAAATAGGTCAGCACAGGATCTTCAGCTCTATTAAGTGCTTGTTCCTCCTTGAGTTTAGGGAGTAACTTGTTTTCCAACATCCAAAATATACATTGGGAGTTCATTTTCCAAGGTGAAAGCAATGGCATCTTACTTCAGAGAGTCTTGTTTTTTCTTCTTCTTCCTTCTCGCTTCTGTTAAAAGCACCAAGTGTACGTAGATGGTTGTTCTGCAGGTATTTTAAGTAGTTCTCTGGAGCATAAACTACTGAAGATGGGCAATATCCTGTCTGTATTTTTTTTAATTTTATTTTTGAAAAGTGCTTTCTTTCAGTTCAGAGCAATGAATTACACTAAATCTCCTACTTAGAAATCCTGTTGCCACTTTGCATAAAGATTGTCTGTTAAATCATTAACTCCAGCTCCTCAACACCTCCCCTTTTATTCTTTCTACCCCTGGAAATATCTCTGGCTGAGGATAAAGTTTCTCTGTCATACTTCAGAATGCAAGTGAGGACATTATTTTATTTTTCTTGCATATTTAAAATGTGTAAAACATTATTCAATTACTATTGAGCATCTGGCACCTAAGAGGATGCTGGGGTAGGACTTCTGTAACTACCAAAATACTGGTGGAGTTTTTTAAAGTTTACTGGTGTCTTTTGTGACAGAGGAGATGGAATTGGTTGATATAATTTGGGATGTCAGACTCCTTCCTGTGTGATGCTGCAGTGTTGTGACATTATGCAGTGAAATTGTGGGCTTAATTGGGGCGTTCTAATCTCACATAAATTTTATGCTGCTATCTGCTACTTCAGTAGTGCCATTCCATATCTGTATCATGGAGATGACGTAATGATCTCGCTGCAAAAAATTCTATCCCGAATAGACGAGAAAATTTAAATATGGAAGATGTTCAGATCTGGTTTCCAGTAATTTTACTAGATTTAATTTCTGAGCATGAAGAGTTCATTCAGCAATAACCTTTTAACTACTCACTTTTGGCCTAATTACTTTTTTCTCACAATTCATATTTAAGTTAAACTGCTTCAACTGTACAGTCCCTTTTAAAGAAAGATCCTGAAGCTGATGAATGCAACAGTCCCAACTCAATGAAAGGCTGAGAAACAGCTGAAATAGGGAATATCAATCAGCCCACAGACCATGAATCTGAAGTTAAAAGTGTAGATAAATCAATATTGGGTCTATAATTTGTGGAGCCAGAGAAAAAGGAGAATATGGCATGGAATGAACAATGTGTACTACATATGTATCAACAAAAGGTGCAGTTTGTGCATATCAATGTACACAAAGATTTGTGTGAAGTGGATAAAAACCTTGCATACTGGCTTAACTTCACATGCTGATAGTGAATTTCTAAACACAAGGAATAAAGGAAGCAGGCACTCAGTAACTTGAATTATTTAAATGCAAATGATGGAACCAAAATCTCGCAAGTTCTTGCATGTTGTATTGAGGCAAGCAAACAAGACATGGAGCACTGCAGATTTTGAGGCGTTTTGTTCTAAGCCTGCTGTATGTTTGTGCTGTTGGTTTTCTGCCCTGATATACTGGTTTGGGCTGGGGTAGAGCTAATTTCTAATTTTACAGTTATATTGTACCCAGCAAGCAAAGTAAGAATATTTAGAAGAAAATACATTCAGTAGTGTCTGTTATTCTAACCCAATATATTCCAAAGGCATTGAAGGCCCACAGGTAATGGTGGATGTAGCCTCACAAACCTAATTTTTGTAACCAAACAGATTTTTTAGGTGATGTCAATTCCTAGACAGTTCTTTCAAAGGAGCACAATGTAAGTACTCAATTTTATTTCTTTTCATCTTTTTAAAAAACCTAAACTACTGGTGCTCTGACTTGACATATTTAGTCTAACATAAAAGTCTAGGTAGAGGCAGTAAATAAAAACTATGCTTGGCTCTATGATGCAAAATTTTGCATATTTAAAACATCATCATCCTATTCCTATTCAGTGAAATAATTCTGCAAATGTAAAGCTGAGACCTTATTTACTTGAAATGGAAGGAGGCAGCTTTTTTTCCCTTGCTCAATGTAAGTAACTTTCACCAAGAGCAGCCTCTGCACAATCTCCTGTCATCACACTGGCTCATGATTTTGGACTGTGTGCACAGTGACCCACTGCAGCATCAATGTCCCATGACACACACAAGATTGCAGCTCTTACAAGTCCCTGAAGGAAGCACTGCAGTGATAGTCTACATCCTGTTTCAAAATTTGGTATCAAAGCAAATTGTTCCACATGGTCTTTTTAGCCACCAGCAAAATATTTGTGTGTTTTTTGTATAGTTGCTGTGGACACACTCAGTTACCTGCTGGCTCCTAAACTCTGCCAGTATTTTTATAGGCTTTATTCTGTCTGGTGCTTTGGTAGTCATCTGAAGAGGCATCAAGCAGCAGGTGAATAGCAGCAGGCTAGAAACAATTCTATTTGTTGTCCAAAAGACAAAGTGGCCCAGAGGAATTCACAGCAAAAGCAGATTTCAGCCTTTAATAAGGGAAAGTAAAATAGACTTGCCTTTGCCTAATCCATTCCAGCTGTGTAAAGGAAATAACATGGGCTAACCCTGCTGGGCTTTCCTGATTTCAGACAAGCAGGTTTCTGAAACTGAGAGTCACAGATCATGCGTGTGATCACAGACACTGCCTCTGCCTGCTGTTGTGCAGAAAGGCAGGGAATACAGAACCAAATGCTGGACTTCAAGGCAATATTTATTCCCTGTGATTTGCATCCTTGATGGAGGTGAGGAGGAGTTTAACATCAGCAGTGCAAGGCTGAGGGATCAGATCTCCCTCTCACATCCAGAACACAACACAGCCATGGGGGACCTGGAGGAACTCTGCCAGGCTGCCCTGGCCCACACTTCTCAATGTGTTCTTCTTCTTTAGTCTGACCACTTTAATTACAGTTAATTAACAATATTCCCATAGTTGTGAGAAGTTCTTTCAGCAGTCAGGGTTTAGATTACCCAACTGGCAATACTTAATTTTATTGCCTCCCTGGCTTTTACTTTGGTGAGCAGTAGAAATAATTTGCCTGTTGCTTGTTGTGGTTCAGTCTCCAGCTGCAAAAGCTTGCTCAGGCAACCAGACTGCAGGTTCTCCCCCAGGCTAGGGAGTGTGGAAGGGCCCAGCTCAGGACATGAAGGAACCACGAGGAGAAAAGCCACGGCTGTGTGAGCTCAGTCACCAGTGGGCTGTGATGGTGTTGGAGTTGCAGAAGGTGCATCCACCATGACCTTCAGGTCACACAGGCCTTGGGCAGCCCTCAGGTGGTTTTCATATTAAAGAAGAAAACAGCATTAGCTGGGCTGCAAAATCCACAACCTACAGAATGGAGCAACTTTAGTCCAAATGGGGCTGGATGCTCCTGAGATTAATGATTTTCCTTCCTATCCTGGCACAATATTGCAAGAGCAGCCAGCAGCTTGCCTAATAGATTCCAGACCTCTTTACTTATAATAATGTTATGGCTATACATGGTTCTCTTTGTCTCAAGTAAACAATGAAGCAATCCACTGTGACAAAATATTTAAACATCATAGGGATGGTTCTACCCACTCTATACTATTACTTGCTTTATTTTTCCCTCTGACATACACAATTCACAGCACTTAAACTGGGGCAAGGAAAGAAATGCTGAAATAAAAACCAGTTACATCTTTTTTTTAATCCAGGAAAACTTGAAAACTGCTTTACAGACTATAGGTTAATCCTGACATCCTTCTTGGGGCAGTTTGTCGGTTCCCTGCAGTACTCAAGGGATTTGCAAGAATCACTTTCCTATTATCATGATGTAGTGTCTAGTAGAATGGGCATATTTTTAGCTGTGCTCAGATGAATGTAGTACAGGAAGTTAACCATTCAACAACATCTGTCATCAGGAAAATCTGAAAACTGGTTTGGAAAATGACATTTTAGTTTTATGCCTAGGGGTATATTCATATATGTTTTATTTATTCATTTTAATGACATTTAAGTTTTTTATGCCTAGGGGTATATTCATACCTATCAGGATTAAAAGATCTTTTCTGCATTTTAAAAATGCTCATCTGTACATAGGAACTGTTCTTATGGTATGATATGACCTGTGTGTGTATTTATATATACATATATATATATATATACACACACACACACAGTATGTTTGTGAAGTGCCAAAGAAAAATGCTTGTTTTCCCTACAGACAGAAAACCTATGATAAGTTTGGGACACATTAAAATGGCAACATAAACTGGAAAGTTGATTCTTTTGTAATGGAAATCTAGGGTGTTACCAAAGCAGGTGTCATAATCTAGATTAATGAAAATTCAGGCAGAAATTTAAAAACTGGTCTTTTCGTAGACTCGGTAGTTTTAAAAATGGGGATGGAATTTATAAATCCAGTAAGTGTTCACTTCTTCACTGATAGTACAGTTACATTTTGGGAAGACAGTACTGAGGTCATTCATCAAATATAGACTGCAGCAGAAAATCAGATTCTGAAACTAAGCTTAATTTCTGTAGGGCAAAATTATCATATTTTCATGTATATAACCTGCAGATTATCTAAGAGAAATAAATAGCCAGGCAACCCACTCCCCACTGTTTTAGCAATTGCTGTAGTACACAAATCTGTCATTTTCTGAGGGAGCTGTTTACTCAAAATCCTCTTTTGCATGCTAAACATCTTGCCTGTGAGCACCAGTGCCTATTGCTATTTTTCTGTATCCAACAAAGACTGAATCATCTGTACACTTGGTCCATGGGCTCCAAATTAGAAAAGTTGCAGGTTATAAGCATGAAAATATGGACACTCATGTAGTATTTTACAGGCTGAAATACAGGGGATAAATAGGGTTTTGATAGGGAAACATCTACTTCTTCCACTGAGCAAGTGAAGGACTAGGGGGAAAGAAAGGAACAATTTTATGGGAGCTGAGTGGAGCACAGACAGCTCACTGGGGAAGAAAGGAGTGTTACTAGAGTGATGTATCAATGCTCATCTCCTGCCAACACAGGATAAGGAGCATATGGGATGTGCTCACCCAATCCTAACATACATTGCCCGCTTAACACTTTGGGAAAAGCAAAGAAACAGAACAATGGGAGTCAGTCATGAGAGGTGACCATGAATCAAGCCTTCAAGAAAATGGAATGGTTTTAATTTATAATGTTGGAGCAGACTAACAGTATATAAATTTGCAGTTGCAGTCATTTTTGTACATGTACACACACATATTAAGCCAGGATACTGTTACTGTACTACAAATGTAGTTCTTAAAATACATGGCAATTTTAACTGAAGACTGGAAAATCAGTGTGCAAAAAAGCTGGAAGAATTAGGGGAAGGAAAGAGGAAGTGAAAACAAGCGTGCTCACAACAAAGCACAAGAAATTCTCTCTCTTAAGTAGTAGCCTCAGATTCTTCTGTTTGAGCAAGCACTGCTGGAATGGTCCTTAAGTCTGATCTGCACTGTATACATCCAGTACTGGCTCCAGTGCCAAGCCTTTATCACTGAATTAACCATCACTTTTTTTCCTGTTGCAACAAATCTTCAGCTCTATTTGCTCTAGAGTTACACTTAAGGGGCAAATGAAGAAATCCGAGGACCATCACTGTTATCATCCCATCTGCAACAGAGATAATCAAAGGTTTAAGACCAACATCAGTGCTGAAGCTTCATGTGCTCCACAACTCCAGGAACTGCTGTCATCTCTTTCACCCTGCACATTCTTAGATCCCTTTATTTTGCCAAAACTCAATACTCAGCCTTCTGGGAGTCTTCTAAAATACACTGGTGACTCGGTACTCTCTCTGCATCCTTCCAAATCCTAATGCTTTCTTGCCAAGAAAAAAAGTCCCTGCCTTTCTTGACATCTTTTTCAGAGAAATGCTTCACTCAGCTCTCTCCCTTTGCTATCATTTTCTTTGCAAAACCAGTCCAAAATAATTCAATGTAATTTTATCCCATGGCTATCTATGTTTAATTTTTTCTATTTATACTGCAAGTTCTACTTGCTCCCATAGATCTGTCTCCCTTTTGTTCTGAGTGGTTTCTTCGGAGGTTTTGTCTTGGTTTCATAGCATTTAACCTTACAGTAACCTACTTGTGTCACTCTCTCAAATGAGATCAAGCAATGCTTTTTTGGCTGTGCATATAAAAAACTAACCTGGTTTTCATCTTGTTTCTGTGTCTCAAGCCACAAATAGGGAGAGGATTTGTGACATCTCACATTGAAGCTATTCGAATCATTCTATTTATACAATCTTTTCAAACCAGAGCAGCAGAAATACTGCTACAGATACACATAGCAATTAGTCTTTGAGACCAGATTAAAACTATTTTTATAATGGTTGATGCAGGTTTGTAGTTTATTCGCATGACACAGTAGTAAAACTGTTCAGCACTGAAAGATGGCAGCATCTGTTTCTCCAAGGAAAGGATTAAAAGATGACTTAATATATTCCAGAGTAAGACATTACTCCTAAGCAGTAATTCAATAAGATCATAATACAAATAATTATGTGCTAGAAATGGTGCTGTTCAACCTGAATTCACAGGCACTTCAAAATACAGGTGATTGTTCACACTCCAAAATAGCAAAATAATGTACCTCAGTATGGCTTAGGTTACTTACCAGGTAGATGTACTCTGAAAAGACACCAGGGGTGGGCTTAAAGCATCTTCTTTTAAAGTGTGTACTGTCTGTGATGTTCGGGGCTGGGGCTGAGTTTGAGGCTGTGTCTCTGGCTGAGGCTGTGTCTGTCTTGGGTCCTGAGCAGGGTTAATCCATCGGCTCTGTCCCTGTGTCATCCACTTTCCCTGGATTCCCCAGCGGGCCAGGTAGAATTTGCAAATATCATAGTTCATTGAAGAGTAATATAAAAGGTCCAGTATCAGTAAGATCACCACAAAAAACCCATAGATCCACACTCCTAACAGTGCACTGTAGTTGCTGCGAAAGGAAGAAAAGGGACGACAAAGTTATCAGTAGCGGTCACTGTGTTAGTTCAAGGCTGTTTGTTTCATTAATTATATATAGATGGCAAAAACAAAATATTGTTCTAAAGCATTTTAAAATGAGCTATTTCTTTTAATATGAATACTGCTATAGGCGTGATTTTATAAACTAAGGCCACTTCTCTTGCAAAACTTTTTCTCCTTCTCGTCTGTGCATAGGTTTCCCAGGGCAGCTGCTAAAGACCTCTTAATATAGCTGGTAATAAATTTTAGGAAGGAAGAACATTGGCAAAGCCATGTTAGACAATGCACTTCCCAGGTAATGTGTATATATAAAGGCCATGGAAATTATATCGTGCAGAGAGCTGTAAAGCTGTGACAGATGACTAAAGATATTAAAAGAAAGAGGAGGAAACAGGAGGGAAAAGTGTTAAGGGGTCAAAAATTTGGTTAACAAAGAGGGGAAGAAGTGCTAATGCCCTGCTGGAGATGAAGTATTATTAAAAGAAAAATGACTGTCAGGTGTAAATGCAGTTTGGATTGGAAACTGTGTGAGTGGGGAGGATGAAATCAGAACTGAGATGGAAAGAAATGTATAAAAATGAAACTGTTAGGTCGAAAGCAAAATAAAAGGCATATATATCTATGAGCTCCTCCGGCAGTACGTGTACTAGAGACTGTAAAACCAAGAGGAAGCTGAAGGAATCTTAGTAAACAATGTCATTAGGAAGGCAGTCTCAGAGAAAAATTATATTGAAGTCATAGGTGAGCAACCCACATCTGCATGAGCTGAGCTCAAAACTCAACACACACTCAACCACACTCTCCTTTCACAGTGAGTCAGAGAAACTTGGAGGAAATCATATTATATCAAGACATTGATCAAAATGGAAGTGCTACAAGAAGAAAAAAGGGATAAGAAGACATATTATACATGCAAGATAGAAGGATATTCTGGTATTTTAAAAACATTTCGTCCTGCCTTCCTGGATGAAAAGAATTCAAGTCTTTGAACTTTCATTTCTATTTAAACTATTGTATGAGTCTTCCATTTTATACTTTTAAAAAAATCAGGATTTGAAACAAGAAATCAGAATTTTGCTTTTTGTGTTGCTGTCTGTCAGCACTTCAAGAGACTGATTCTGCCCTTCAGGGAATGATTTTTCCACTGAACAGATATAATGCCTCTTTAGATTAAATAAAGTTCCATTTCAAATTACTAAGCAACAAATGGAAGGTCCAAGCTGTCAATGGCTCCCTTCCTGTATAACTTTAGGACTACACAAGCCTAGAATTAATGTTTTAAAAAAAGAAAGAAATAATAAAATTTCTAGGAGTTTTGGAAGTAGGCGAAATCCAATGTTCTGAAAACCCTTAACTCCAGAGTCTTTGCCTCTGCTAAAGACTTACACATGCAAGCTTAGCTTCACACAACAGAGGGTAGACCTTAGTAATGCACTAAAATCTGCAGTTCAGGGCCTTGAGAGTAGAACAGGATCTGGTTAATCCAGGCTTCTCAGCAGTGCTGTTCTTGACTTCCAGTAGTTTTAGCCCTATTGGGGGTAAATTCTTCTATTATCTGTTTATATAAATAAAAGGCAAGTGAAGGCTGGAAAAGTCAGGAAGAGATGCACTTTGACAAATCCCATTCTTGCTCATCATAGGATCCATTTTGCATACATGAGCTGTATTTGACCCACACTAAGAAAACATATTTGTTTTGGCAACAATGTGATAAAAACATTCCTCATAGTTAACTCAAAAGAATTTGTTTGTATTTTAGGTATTTAATTCCATCCACCAAAATTCTGATGAGTGAAAATCAGCTATTTTGAGTGTTCCAATTTAAAGCAGCACTTTATTAATCATGCCAATATGTAAGTTATTCATCTGCTTCTCCTAAAAACATGTTTCTCACAAGTACAATAAATGAAAGGCTGCTTTCTATTAATTAACAGACAATGGGACAACAGCACTGTCAAAGGGCCTTGTGAAAAATCACAAGCAAAACCAGTAGGCAGTATGTTTAGTGCACAGAAGGATATTCCATATGGTGATATATTCTGTTTCTCCAACTATTAAGGTGGTAGAAAATGTTAATTTTTCTGATGGCTACTACTTAAAATTAAAACTTCCCTGCAAACCAAGATGTCCTCATTAGAAAATAAACAATCTTATTTACACAGAATAACAATAAGGCCAGAAACAAAGAAGTTAACCTGGAATCCAAAAACTTCTAGGACTTGCTCTCATTTCACTGACGTGAATGATTTAACTGTCAAAGTTTATTCTTGCAATCTGTCTTTCCTGTTCTTTTGGGCAAAAGTTCAATTTTACTAAAACTAAAGTGTGAACAGATTCCAAATTTGCTGAGTTTCAAATTATAGGGTTTGTTCCATCACAGGGTGTATCATGTTGCATCCATCTCATTCATTCACTTTTTGAGACAGATAACAAGCTGGTTATGACTAGCTTGTATCTTTTTAGTTGATTTTCTTGGGTATTTTGTACAGCACGTGAACAAAAAATAACTCATTTGGGAATTCAGGTTTGAATGAAACAACAAATCTAAACCATTGTGGGCTGAGTTCTACAGCTGCAGAGTTTAAATGTGGGCAGATGGTCACAGAAATGAATCCTTCCTCTGTTCTACTTAAAAGGGGGTGTTCCTTGGAATAGTAATAACAAGGGCTGCCCCTAGGAAATGCAAGGAAACCAGTACAGTTTCTGCATCTACACTTTAATTGAGATCTGTTCTCCCACTATTTTTTTTTTATAATTATCTCCAGGCCTTTGTCCAATTGTAAGTTTTCCTGAGGAATGTGTTATTGCCCTACCTGAAAGATCATCTCTGCCAAATGACATATTTTTGCAACAGTTGGCAGTTGGATTGATGATTTTTTTTGTTTGTCTCCTGTAAAGATGACTCTCTGAGTGCCATTTTAGCAAATACCATTTCTGCAGGGAACATTCAGTACCTGGAGAAAGACGGTGCTATTCTGTTCTCACATTGCTTTGGGTGCCAGTGTTGGAATGAGGTGTGCAAAAGCCATTCCACTCTGACAAACTGGATTCAGAGGTAAGGAAAAACATGGATACACTACAGACTGCCAGGACATTGCTCCAGCATCAGATTAAGGACCCCTGTCATAGCAGCACTACTGATAATTCACCAAAATGTACAACAGAAAACCTGACTATGAAAAGTAGACAAACTAGATTCAAGTGGATACTATTTTTAAGAATAGTTAAACAATTTCTTAAATGGTTCTAAGGGAAAATACTTTGGATTACAGAGCTTTTCTTGTCTGTTAGCCATCATTTGTATTTCTATGTTTAATGCTAAATGAATTATTCACATTCAAAAAATATTAGAGACTGATTAATCTGCATGGTTGCAAAGATGTACTCCCATTTTTTTCTCTTATAAAAACATATAAATATTGTGTGAAACTAATGGAAAATGTAAATAAATGTGGATATAGGGGCATTGTGGGACTGGTGAAGGGGACTGCCTTTTGAACTCTGCCATATCAAAGTAGTTACAAGTCAGTAAATTTTGCCCTCAGCTATATTATAAAACAAGAACTTTGTCTTGGTAATCACAAGAATGGCTAAGGGGAAAAATAAACCAAATAATAATATTGAAATAAACCAAGCAATAATATTGAATCACTCTTCCCTGAAAAATATAATCCTTTTTTTTTTCAGTTCATTGCTATTCCCATATCTTAAATTATTCTCCCCTGTCACAGTACAATAGGTTTCATCAGGTTTTTTTTCAGTGGTGTGTGAAATTAGATCTAAACAAAGAGCTGACTTTGTCACTGTAAACTGAAGCCTGGATGCATTGGAATCCAAATTATCATGTACAGTAAATAAAGTCAGAGTATTAAGAAGCCTTTTGCAATGTTTTTAATGTAGGCACGTAGGGTTCACTTCTTTCTGCTCCTTCTAAAAATACCAGCAAGTTTTCTACCAGCATCACTGAGCTCAGGGTGATGAGACCTGAATCCTGTCTATCTCACTCCATGGGTGGAGTTTTACACAGGAAGCAGCATCTCTTCATTTCCCTGATCCTCACAGATTTATCAGAAGTGATGTTTGAAGAACAAGGCAATACCAGTTCAACTCCTGCACTTCTCTACACTAAACCTCCAGAGGCTTTTTACTGTATCCAGTATGATGTCACATACTTTTGCAAAAGTTCACACAGCTGATGTCCCTAGGAAATCCTCGACTGGATGGTAAAGAGTCTGCAGGTGGTTCTCAACCACAAATCTTACCAACAAAAACTACATAGGGATTTCTTCTCCATCACAATTTAATCAGGTTC
>VWYI01007429.1:0-63115 GCA_013399455.1 Anthoscopus minutus | reverse complement strand
CCCCAGGTGTGGGGTCAGAGCCCCAGGTGCAGCTCCTGGGGGTTTCCCTGTGGCTCTGGGGGGTTTGCTGGCAGTGGGGTTTGTTTGGGGCAGGCAGGACACGAGGCTGAGCTCCCCCTGAGGGGAGCAGGGCGCTGTCTCTGCGCTCCCAGGGACACAGAGCCCTTTCCTGAGCAGCAGCGGCACTGAAATGCATTGTCCCAAGCCCTGGGATAATGCTGGGAGAGCTCTCCCTGCACAGCCCGGGGGAAATTGGGTGCAGCACCTTTTTCCAGAGGATTTCCTCTGGGAGCAGCAGCTCATTGGAACCCATCCCCTGGCTGATGTTCTGTACCAAGGGCAGGATTTTGTTCGTGTTCTGACGTTTCCAGCTCTGCCTGGCATGCAAGTCACAGAGCAGGGAGGGGAAACCCAGGGAAGCTGCTTCCAAAAGCAGTGTGTGACCTCAGATGTGCCCATGTCACTTGGCTGGAGGGTTAAATATTAATTTCTATTCCTGTTCCCGTTTGCCAAAATTTATGAATGCAGCAGGGTACTTGCAATAAGATTTACCCTTTTTTGCTTATTAAAAATAGAGCAGGTTGATCTGTTACTCCTGCAGGGCTCTGGCTCTGGCTGCCAGAGACATTTTGTTTCCCTTGCTGCTTTTCCCTCACCTGAGGAATTTGCCTTTTCCAGAGGGATTGACTCCCTCAGCTGGGCAGCACAGAGGGATTGAATGGATCTGTGGCTCTGAGCAAAAGGCCAAGACCATTAAAACTGGAATAAAATAAATGGTGGAGAATGCAGATTTTTGGGTATCAAAGGTACCAAGTGGTTCTGTCTGAAGTTACTGCATTAAAAAGCAGCAAAGGAACCACCACAAACTTCCAAAACGGGAGAAGTCTGGCATTGAAAACCATCAAGGCTGGCATATTTTGGGGGAAATCTGGGTTTTATTTTTTAATCTGTTCCTTTGAGGGCAAGCTCAATAAAGCCTTTGTTGTTGGAGGTTGAATGCAACAATCTCCATTATGAAAATGCCATCCAAGTACAATATTTTACAAAAAGCAAAAAAAACCCTAATATGCATTAAAAATACTTTTCCCCCCGAAGTATCCAGAGAAGCAGCCCAGTAAATCATGTCATTATAGCCTAAACAGATTTGGAGAGGATAAGTCTTTTATTTTTGCAATAATAGTAGCAAATAAAAAAAGGCCATTTAAAATCTGAACAACATTTTTTATGTTCAAATAACAAATATAAATTTCCAAGTGGTTATCTCCATATTTCTTAATGGTAATGCATTCCCAGTTCTAACTCCAGCAAATACCCATTTTCATTTCAGAATTAAGTTATCCTATAAAGTAACAGCAACTGATAGGAGAAATTTATAGTGAATATAGACATTATTGATTCTTAATGTATAAAAGATTCATAATGCAAACATCAGTGACAAAATATTTTTGCATTTTATTTTTATATTTATTTGGAGAGTGTATAACTGCAATGGCTTATTTTACTAAACAGAAAAAGTATAAAATGCTTCCGAATACTCTTAGCTACAGAAGTAATAAGTGCTTAGATTATGGATAAATAATGGTTAAATAAATGGATAAATAGTGGTTTTCTTTGAGTAGAATACATCAAAAGAATCAGTTTGGGCTTTCTGAGCAGCATCATTCAAGGATATTCACTTTCCTCCAAGTGCAGCAAAGCCAAGACATCACTCAGAGCTCTGTGCTGGCAATCAGAGATGGACAAACAACCAAGAACAATCATCTTACAAAGTAATCTGATTTTTATCACAGGTTCTTAGCAGTCCTGACCAGCCCCTAACCAGCCCTTTTAGATACACATGAAAAGCAGTAAGAGCTTTTACAGGAGAACAGCTCCACTTCCACTTCTCAAGATTTTTTTTTTTTTTTTTTTTTTTTGCTGTAGAAGAAATCACTGCAGGAACATGAGACTTTTAAACTCACAAAAATAACTCAGCATTGCCCTTTTAAATTGTTTCCACTGACAACCAGAGTCAGGGTGGCATTTGTTCCTGCAGATCCCAGCACACACATGTATCCATAATGATCCATCCCTCGGATGGCACAGTTCTTCTGTGCTTGCTACCTGTCAGGCTTGTACTCCAGAACCTTGAATATCAGTGACTCACTAATGTTTTATGATATTTTACCTCACTTTATGGTAGTCATTTATGACAGGACCAGAATGACATAAACTGCCATAAAGCAAAGCAATGCAATCACACAAATGACCATAAATCAAGATAGCAACAGAAAAAGGTCATAAAAAGGGAAGAAAATTGGAGAAAACAACATTTGAGTTCAGATTCCGAAGTCTGGAGTTAGAAGCAGCGAACTTCAGGACAGATGGATGTGAGCAGGCAGAGAATTCAGTGTTCCACTGATACCAATCATTTTGGGAGGCACTGACAGTGATGCATGGATGGGCTTTTGTTACTTTTAAGACTGCTGGGATGTATAAAGAGTTTATTGCAAGTGTGTGAATGGGCTTTTTTTCTCCTGTGAAGTTATCTGAGCTTTGTCCTACACCCCAAGCAATTCCCAGCTCAGATGACCTTTGGAACAACTCTTCTGTAATCTCTATTTATCTTTTATTTTAAATGAAAAATGTTTTCCTGGTAATCAAGGCCACCTGTAAAAGAATGGGATCATGATGCTCTGCCTTTGGAAGGCTTTTCTTGGTGTGAAGGAGCAGCTCCTAATCCAGGTGGGAATTGGGATGTCCCAGGGTGCTCAGGGGGCATCAGAGGAATTTAGGATTGTGGCAGTGTGGGGCTGGAGCTGTGGTTTTGTGTGAGGCCCCCTCGCTGATGGGGACAAGAGCAGGACCAGGTGACATCAGGGAGGACAAGGAGCTCGGGATCAGAGCCTAATGGGGCAGCAGGAGCTGTAAGCAATGAGGTGGAACGGGATGTAAACCACACCTTAAAGTTATACCCCCATAAAAATGAGAAACTGCTGGTGGTGCAGATAACAGCATTTATGAGGAGAATTTATGGGCTGCTCATGTGGTATAAATATATACAGTACACAAACACCGGTGGGAATAAATTCCACTGGACAACCCTGTTATTTTAACAGTAACCTTGAAAATATTATGTTATTTAACTGAAGAAAGTGTTAAAGGAACAATACATAATTTAATCTCCTCCTCTCCCCTGTCCAGGTCAGCTCTGTTTTAGCAGCAGTGATGTTGTAAGGAGTACAAGATAAACACTGATAGTTAATTGCATTTATTTTAACATCCACCCCCTTGTGCTTTCAGCCTGTTTCTGAAGGAGCTGAAGTGCTTGAAAAACTCTGAGGACATATTTTTATCCCTAATCTTGATCCAGGACCTCTAATTCCTTCCCTGCTGTGCTTCTCTCTTCCCAAAGTGAGTTGCTTTCCTCTCCTGTAGTATCACTCCTGCTCACAACTGCCAGAACCATTTCTGGTCATTTCTTTGAATTCTTCCTTGTCAGAGGACGCCAGAGCAGTAAACAGAGATGACAAAAATGAAGCAGATAAGCAAGAAACAAAAAAAAGAGAAAAAAAAAAACAAACTCAAAAGACACAGAGCACTTGAGCTGAGAGCTGAGCTGGGGTGCCAGGACAGCAAAGCGAGGGTGCAGCACAGGGGTGAGCAGCTCTTGTGCTGCCCTGTGCCTCCACGGGGCTCAGGCACGGCTTGGTTCCCTTCTTGTCCCTCTGAGGAGAACATCTGGGACACTTGGGATGGCTCCAGCTCTGCCCTTTTCGGAGCCAGGACAGTTTCCCCTGCGAGTCCTACCCTGGCAGCCAGGGAGGATTTCCCATCAGGGCAGGGGCTCCGAGGCGGGAAGGGCGCATGGAGAAGGGATGGGGCATCCATGAAGAGCTGCAGTGCCTGGGTGCTCCACCTCCTCTTGGTTCCCTGTTGATTCCCTGTCCAGAGCAGGAGACAAGCATTTGGGAAAGGAAAATGCCATGCCTTGCACTTTAGAGGAAAATTTGTTTGCGTTTCCGACTCTTTCCAGCTCCAGTTTCAGGAGTTATTCACCAAGGTGGAAATTCCTTTTCTCTGCCTGTGCTCCTGCTGCCAAGAAAGCAAACTAGGACAAGTTAACAGAGTGATCCAAGAGGAAAGGAAAAGCTGGGGTCTTAATTTTTGATGCAGTCTATGTGTTCTCATTATTACATTGTCTGTTTGTATTACTTTTGATTTATAATGTAATTGGGGAACTATAGAAATGTTAATAGGAAAGATACTGTTCTGAATATGACAAAGTTGTTTACTAATTGTTGCCTTTAACTTGGGCTAATTTTGTAGTATTGAAATATTTAAAAATGTTTTATTTCTTTAGTTTGGGGTTGTCATGAAAGCGTTGTTTGGTTTCAACACCATTCTCAGATGAGCTGAGCTCACTCCCCCTTTAAAAGCAGGAAAATAGTGCAAATTAAAAATTTGTTACACTGGGGTTCAATCTCAAACCTTTAGGCAAGCCCATCCATTTTGTTAAATATTTAGATGAGAAATCACTGCTTGGCTGTTTATTTATTTATTTTTCCAACATCCACCGTGCTGCTCATTATCTTAGGGGAGATGGAGAATATTGCAATGATTATTAGTAAGCCTGGTAATGAGATTACTGAACCATTTGCAGTTGACTTTTTTTTTTGTGATGCGTAATTATAGGGGTTTATTTACAGTGCCTTTAGAGGGTTTGGTTTTGCTTTTGCCTTTTAATGATTCACATTTATATCCTTTGTTCTTCCTGGAAGGGATAAGATTGTATCTCTGGGTGTTTTGCATTTCTGCCTTCCTAACCCTGCCCCTGAAATGAGTGTTACCCTTCAGATGGGAGAAAGGAGCTCTCATCCAGCCAGCTCATCCCCATCCTGAGAGGTCTTTTATACCTGAGTAATCTGGCTGATATTAATTGGGAATACTCAGGTAAATAGGATTATTTGTGCATTTATCTTGGGTGATTCTCCCTGCCTGTGCTCAAGTCAATGGAGAGAGCCTCATCGACTCTCTCTGGCCTTGTCTGTCTCATAAATGTGATTTATTAATAGAAAACAGTGGAAGGGAAGAGCTCCTCTGCAGGCCTTAAATATCTCATAACTGGGAGTTGTTAAGGTTGGTCACATCATTGTCACATTTATTACTCCCATTCCCCACTGTTGCCCACTTTTCCACCAACACAGTTGTGATTTCAGCAGTTTCTGGAGTTTTAGTGGAGAATTCCTGGTATGGAGGGGCAAAAACAAGAAGAAGAGATTTGGGGCAGTTACTAGGAGCAGGTACAGGAAAACCCTTGGGGAGTAGGGAATTGTGGAATAAAGATGGTGCTGCAAGACTTACTCTGGAAGGCAAAACCCTTTCTTTAGAGGTCACTAGAGTTAGACATGACAATACAATATCTTTGTTTGCCTGGTGACTCAAGGTCTGTAACGATGAGTTAAAGATCCCCCATTGCCTCAGTGGGTTCAGTTTCATTGAAACTTTAAAGCTCTTTTTATCTCCTTGTCTTGCCAGATCTATTTACAATTCTAAATTCAGGTAGAAAGAGGCAAAAGTTTTATGCACCCAGCTTTAATCACCTAAATAGTGCACAGGTAAAAAGATTAAAATTTGGGTTAATATGTGACATTAAAAGTGTGGCTCTAACCCAAGCTATTATTTAGAAATCAGTGGGAGGTTTCATTTGTAAAAGTTGCAAGCTCCAGGATTCCTTTCATGTTCAAAAGCAGATCTGCATTGAACACTTGAAATTTATATCAATCCACAGTTAAAACACTTTAAATGCAAAATTTATTTTTTCCTTCAGCAGGAAGGAAGTTGCTTGTCATAAAAACCCAAAATCATGCAGAACATTTGAGTTTAGCTGCAAAAAATATTAGAATGTAAAATAAAATCCCAAAACCCCCTCAAAAAGAAACTCAGCAAAAAAAAAAAAAAAAAAAAAAAAAAGGAGAAGAAGCTCCAGAATAACTGCATTTCCTTGCAGAATAATACCAAAGCTAAAAAACTTATTTTATCTCAGGATGTGTCTGTTGACTGCCTCATTACAACAAGTATTAAAATGAACCACAAAAGGATCCATGGCTTAGCCAAGGGAATTTAAAGCCAGATCCCAAACACCCTGGCTGTAACAGAGATAAACGGAACGGCTCAAGCCCGTGGAAGGGAAGGAAGATGCTCACTCCCAGTATTTAACTCCCATTCCAGCCACGAGCTGTAATGCTGAACCCACCCAGGTCAGGGTTAAGAACCCAACACTCCCCTTTATTCTCGTGTGCCACGTGTTTGTGTTCCTCTGAGCTGAGGCACTGCTGCCTCCTGCTCCTTTTTGCTCTCAAAGCACGGGAATAACCTCACCTGAGCTGCTCAGGGCAGTGGCAGCCACCAGGCACACACTTCATTTCTGAGCTACTGCATTGCACAAAGCCAGAGAACCTGGATGGAATAAAACCTTTCTTAGAGAGAAAAAGGTCCAAAATAACTCTGTCTTGAACAACCAGGGTTAATTTTGCTCTGTGAAATTCCAGATTCAGCTAAACTGCCATCGCCTCGTTGGGATGACTTGTCACACTGCTGGAATTTAAGCACCAGTGATCCATGGGGAGTAAACATCCTCCTGTTCAGTGGCTAAAGGATGGGCACCCTGGGCTTTCCACCAAGCCTCCACCACCGTATATTGATGCTGGGCTCGTTCCTTCCCCTGCTTCTGAAGCACAATTAATCAGCTCACTGAGGTGCCCTGTGCGCTCCATAATTAATATTACACATTGACTTGGGGAGAAAGCTTTTGGGGGAGATGTGGATGATCCAAAAGAAATATGGCACCTCCTTTATATTCAACAGCGAGCTGGAGCTGGGTCTGCGTGGTGGAGGTTGTGCTGCTCCAGTTTGAAAGATGAGGAGTGATGAGAATGTTTCTTTTTCATGCCTTGCCCCCAACACTTGTAGTATTCTCTCTGTTCAAACCCTGCCCCGGTGCTAATTTTTGCCAAAAGGGAAAGAGAGGGTGAAAAATCATTAATTCAATTTCTCACTGGTTTGCCTCTGGTGATTGCTGTCACTTCAGGTAATAGCTTGTCTGTGGTTCTGACCCAATTCTTACACCAGTCCTTCCATACTCAACCAATTAATCTAATGGTTCATTAATTGCAAACATCTGAAATCATTAGAACCTGATTGAGCACAAAAGCATCAAATCCTGCGAAGCTGTGACTGCTTAGCCAGCAAATGGTCTCATTGCAAAGGAATGTCAATGTTTATAGTAAATGTAACCTAAACTAGGGTGTTCATTGACATATCCCTCCATTTGTATACAACGGCTCTGACATCTATCAGTTCAAGAGTGCATGATTTATCCACTGCTATATCCTGGAACTGACAAGCCAAAGATTACAGCTTAACCTACATGAAAGCAGAGGCTGTATGTATTCCTAAAATAAATATTTAGTAACTGACAAGCTCTGGTTAATATTAATTCCTGATAGAAAGCAGTCAATTTAAGCTTACTTCATGCCAAAATCTATTTGTATTTTGTAAATCATTTTTCATGAATATAGTCTAGAGGATCTCGAGGAAATGTGTCGGTGGGGGTGGGTGGCTGCATCAGTTGCATTTTCTATCTCCCACACCTGCATTAAGGAGAGCCCTTTGTGTGCCTGGGAAGTGGGGCAGAGCTGGGGAAGGGCACCCGCAGCACTGGGAGGGGAACTGGAAAATGGAGACTCAATTAAGTGAATTTAGTGAGTGTGAAAGATGCCGGATTGGGCCTTCTGCAGTTCTGAAGCCTCCTGTTTATCCACAGGCACCCAGCACAGGTAGCACTAAATAAACATCACTGCCAAATGGCATCAGGGATTCCTCTGTCACCTTGATGGGGAGACAAGCCCAGACCTTGGCACGTGCACTCACAATGTCTGTCTGGGATTTTTCTCTTTTTCACTGCTTTTTCTCTTTTTAGTGCTCTGCTCTGGTTGACAAGGTGGCGATTGCTCAAAGGCTGGACCTGATCTCAGAGGCCTTTTCCAGCCTCAGTGGTTCTGTGATTCTTCTGTTTGTTTTTACAGGCTACTGATTTTTCTACTGATAGATAAATAGGGAAAGAGATGCAAATATCCATTAGAATGTTCCTGAGCATTGGCCCTCCCCAAAATGTTTCTGCCTTGCTGCTCTGGTGGCAGCTGCCTTCCTACAGGGTCCAGTCTGGGACCACTGGTCACCACTGTCACCAGCATGGCTACTGTAAGGGAGGAATGATATTTTCCTGATAGATGTCTTCATAGGAAAGCCTGGTGGGATGATCAGTTTATGATTTCATGTGTGAAACCTTGTCCTTGATGCGGGTGTGAGTTCATCCTGCCCCTGCACAGGACAGGGGATGGTTGGTGGTGAAACAAAGGTGAACTCTGTGTGTTCATCAGAGAGGATAAATCCTGAACACACCTGCCTAGGTCTGCATTTTAGCCCCTCAAAGGGGGGCTCAGAAATTACCTCTGACACAAACGTGTGTGTGTATATAACTCATGGCCCTGCTCCTAAGAGCCCTCAGTGAGCAGAAAGGAAAGGACCGGTTCCACCCTTCCCAAACTGCAGCCACAGCGATGCAGGTGTCCAGCACCGAAACATTCCCGTGAAAAGCTGGATAATTAGGGGGCAGAGTGACACCAAAGTGCTCCAACAGCTGCCCATGTGAGCAGGATCCTTCTGCTCCTGCAGATAACAGCAGGGAGGGCTGGGAGAGGGAGCAGGGAGGGAAGGAGCAGGCTGAGAGCTCCTGGCAGGAGATGAGCAGTATCAGTAGCCCTAATGATCCAGGGCAGTGGCCTGAGGAAGTCCTTGGAGTGCGGTTTCCTTTATCACTTTTACTGGGCTGCCCTTTGGGGATGAGTTACGATCTGCTGGTTTGATCTTTTGTATTGTGTGTGGGGTTATTGCACCTTTTAGTTCCTGACAACAGTAGTAAAGCTGCCAAGTATTACTTAAAGTGTGGGAATGTTTATAAGAACTCAGCAAAGGAGAGTGCCTGGTGTTCCAGGGGCTGGGAGAACGAGGAACAGCAGCAGCCGCCGGCAAAACGAGGTGCTGGGTGCAGCACCTCGCTTGGGAATGACCTTTTCCAGCTGCTGGAATGAGCCTTTATCAGAATCCAAGGGCCAGGAACAATGTCAATCCTGAAAAGCACAACTCCAGCCTCTATCTGTGCTTATTTTTAAGAACTGCATGTGATTCTCTATATTCCTGTATGTTTCCATCTGCTGTGGAGTTACTGCAGATGAAATCCCAAAGCATGTTTGTTCTGAACAGGAAATTTTCGGGTTTTGACAGTGTTCTAATGGAATCACAATTCAAAATATTCAGTGAAAACATTACACTCCCCCGTCATTAAGGTGAATGTTGTTTGCATGCTTTTTTCCCAGAACACTGATGTTAATTTTTGCTTAACTTTAGTCTTACAAGGTATGAAGCAATTTAACAGACTCGGTAACCTTTCATTAAAGTTCAGTGCAGTACTTAAGCATGTTGGGTGCATTAATTGTTAGCTGACAGCTATTATTTCTTCGAAACCCTTTTGTAGGAAAATTTCTTCTTGATGGATTGGATTTTACAAAATCTGCATTTCACTGAGCCAGACTTAACTGGTACTTAGAGCTACAGCAGATATTTAAATTGGAAAACAATCATTCTTTAAACTAATGTTAAATATCTGTTAAAACGATGAAACTTGTTTGGGATAAACTTGATTATGGAGCTCATATCCCTGCAATGCTGGCTTTGACATCTCATTATGACAAAACTGGGGTTTAATTTAGAGAGAACCAAAGTCTGCACCCGGTTCTGAGCGCTGGCACGGGGGAGAACCAGGGAAATGAGCGGTCTGGTGTGCTCCCAAAGCCGCGGTTCAGAGCACACACACAGATGTATTTCCCGAGGATGCTATTAGGTGCTGTAATGCAGGGTGAGCAGCTCTCCCAGGTGCTGGGGAGCGTGGAATTTCTCAGGTAGTAAACTCGGAAGGCTTTAATGGATTAGCAGAGTTTTCCTGGCTACTGACTTTGCAATGACCCTTGCACACAGCACCCAGAGCTCTGCAGCAGCCAGGGCGGGACTGGAGCAGCAGGAGTTGTTCCAGTTTGCTCACTGGAGCAGCACCAGCACGGAGGGGACACTGGGAAAGGAGCGGAAAACACCAAATCTTTGAAAAACAAGTAGGGGCTGGCAGTGATAAAAGAGGGGAAGAGCACCTGGGGGAGAACATGAACTCCGTGTTTTAGCCAGGTGCTCCAGGACAGAGAGCAGAGCAGCTGGCAGGGGCTGAGTAAAAATAAGAATTAAAAAGAGGCAAAGCTCATGCACACGGCAAATGGGGAGATTGGATCTGTCAGCTTGGAGGCATCTGGCTGAAAATGTTAAACTGCAGTGAAGGTGCTGGGAGGGCCAAGGACCAAGAAAGAGGAAACCAAAACATCCAACAAAGGGGATGGACTGAGCTGAGGGAGGAATTATAGAGCACAAAACATTCCTGAATTGATGAGATCGAGTAACACACAGACATTTATTGATAAGTGTGAAGCACTAGATCTTTGTTGTTGTGTATACTCTGATTTTATCAGTGATCCACCAGCATTAGGAGCAGCTGAATTTATTTTTATTTTAATACACATCTGTGCATTCTCTCTGATCACAGCTCTGTCCATGCCATCATCCTTGGCTGCCAATACATTCCTTACATTCAGTGATATCTTGTGATAGAGAAATCCAGGAACATGTTTCTGTAGTGCCATGACCATAAATATACAAGTAACAGCACCAATACCTTTTTTTGGGTGTTTTTTTAATTAAGTGATTAAAAATGTAACACAATTTTTCAGTAATGACAGAATAAATTAATATTTTTTTATTATGTCAAAGATCTGAGTAAAAGTTGAGTCATGCCTACCTATCAGTAAATCAATTACGTGCTGTAATTTGGTAAATTTAGCTGGCTTTAACCACTGATCTTGGATGTTTTATTAAATACAGAAGAGTGGCAAGAAATTCCTTAGATCATCAGTATTATCTCATCAGGAGTGGAAAGAAAATGTTGCCTCCTTCCATATCCTAGAAATCTGACGGGGAAAGGAGAGACACAGACAGGAAAGTGAGTTAATTATTCAAGGAGGAGTTTCCTCTTCAGCAAATTCCTCTCTCAGCTCAGCCAAACCTTGTCATTCCATGGCTTCTAATTTTAGGAAGAATTTGGATAGCAGGTCAGAACTTTAACATTTCCCTGCAGAGTGGCACAGAAAATGCTCAAGTTTTTCACTTCTTCCTTAATGAAGGATTCCAAAAGTGCCTCATGGTGAGACCCCACACCCTCAAGTCCTCTCTGCGTTCTCTTTCCTCACAAATGTTCTTCATTTTTCTGCTGAAGAAGGGAGAAAGGAGAAATAACTCAATAATGCTGCAAGTCTAGCAGCATCCACCCCACTGTCCTTTCCATTCCCACGAGTCCATTATCCCACAGGTCCCTGGCATCTGTCACAGGATGGGAATGAGCCCCTGGGGTGGAATTGGATCAATATCCCGACCTTCAGCAAAATCCTTTGTTTGTATCAAGTAGACAATGAAAAAATAAAAAATTAAATTATAAAAATAGCATTTTCATGTGAGGTAGGGTACAGAATCTGTGCATGCTGAGTTTGGGCACTGCTTGGGAAACGGAGATTGTGGGGAAATCTGAATTATTGTCATCCAGATTGCTGGTGACCTCTGGGGTGTTTGTGAGACAGAGGCTGAAATCTGTCACATTCGCACTCAGGTCACCCATGCACAGGCAGTGATTTGTCCAAGGTGGAATATCTGCTAGGAAAATGAAAATAAAAAGGAAGGAGAGCCCATTTAGGGAATCTTCGTTATTGGGTGTGGCAGAAGAGGAAAAGCAGGAAGGTCTGCAGAAAGATCACGTGAAGCAGAGCTTGAGAGATCAATTTTATGTTGGTTAAAGCAGAAAATTGGCCATATTTTCATAAGGGAATTGTCATAATTGTGTTCTCATGTTTTTAAAATGAAGCATTCACCAAGGCAGTGAAGGGTGGAGGAAATATCTCAGCAGTTGAAGTGCTGGGCTTTAAAAAATATAAAAAATGGGCTGGTCACTTGTGTGGTGCTCTGGCAGTCAAAGTTAGAGGATCTGAGACAAAAAGATGTTCTTGGGGTGTGCAACACACCTTGTGATGTTCCTGGGCTGGTTGGGAAATGAGGGGAAACACGAGCAGGAATGCTGGCAAGCAATTTGTTTGGGTTTTTTTGGTGAAAATTGTATTTTGATAGAAAGTTATGGAGCAATTCTATAAAAGAAAAGCGTTAAGTCTTCAAAATTTCTGCTGAAATTACATTTCTTTTGGAAATGTTCTAAGAGTGGATTACAAGGATGCTTAGGACAACAGGATAACTCTTCTAACAGCTCTGAAAGTAGAGGAGTTAAAGGAAAACACGCTCAGTTCACAGTGTGTTACCTTAACAGATATATTTTATTTCTTAATCTAACACACGTTTCCAAATGAGGCAGCTTCTTGCTCAAATGGTGCTTTTAATGTGGTTTCATCTACCTTATTTGTGAATTAGTTAGGGAGATGCAAAATCCATGGTCCCAGCCCTGTGGGCATTTTCCTGCAAAAAGGTGTTTGAAGAAAATTTTCCATGATTAAGTAAAAAGTCATATTTGAGAAAACTTATCTTAGTTAGCTTTCCTTTTGAGTTCTTTATAAACTCTGGTACTTTTTGCATACTCAATCCTAACAAGAGATGACCAATACATTCCACCTTCAACTTGTTTTAGCATCAATTTTTTCCAACAAAGGGCAAAAAAAGGGTAGGAAGAATTTATAAAATGTAAGAAGCTTCTTAAAAGGAAATAAATAAATGGGAAATATATCCATTTTCCCCTGCTTTTATCATCTCAGATTCTAAAGACAGCTTGCATTCTTCGTTGACAAACAGAGAGCCACTCCAGGAGTGCAATCATAGTAAAATTCACAGCTAGGATAATGTACAACTGGAATTCTGTCTGGAGGAACTGAGGTATGCCTTGGAGGAATGCATTAGATGCTATGGTTAATTAACTAATTTACTCAATCAAGTTTAACAGTGGTTTTAACTTTAATGGCACCATTACATTTTAATATGAAAATAACAGGCTGGGTTCCTGGCGCTGCCTGCAGCCCACCCCCTGTCCAGCATCCACCTCACAACTGGATTTTGATTTGTGAAGTCTTAAACCTGCTTGTAATGCCAGGCACACGAACTCCAGCGTGTGCAGGAGCACTCCCCATGGCCAGCCTGCACCTCCAGCCTGCTCTCCCCAGGAATCACAGAGATTACCCACCTGGAAATCCAAGTTCTGCTCATTTTCGTTGTGTGTGAGGGATGATCTCAGAGGAGATCTGGAGTTGCTGCTCCCTGGCAGAATTCCCTGTCTGAGCCTGCATTCACAGCTGGGTCCTACCAGGGAAAGCAAAGCAAAGGGGGAAGTGCTTCACTCTGCGCTCCTGGGTTTGGTGAGGGAAGACAATTCTGTCTCATTAAAAATGTCATTCACAGGCCCTCGAGATGTTCCTGTCCCCATGGCAAAGTCCATCCCCTGCATTCTCCCCCCACACATCTTGGTGAGGTTTTCTGCTTTATGAGACATAAATATTCTATGTATTCCTTGAGTTTCATCTCTTAATATTCTTAGACAACCATGACAACCATACTTCACTCTGTATCTTATTTTTGTCTGAGCTAATTAATATTAAACAGTAAATTAAATGTGACTGGGAAAATGCTGCTCCCCAGTATGCCACTGGTTTCCAACTGCAGCAAAAAGTGTAGGGGGAATTGTGCTCAAAACTGACAAGGGGATGCCACTGGTGCCTGATTTCTAGAACCATTTATTGGGATGTAGAAAATGGAACTTCAGGTTGTGTCAGGCAGAGAATGTACAGCTCTCCTTGCCAATGGGTTGCTGTGGGTAAAATAGGAAAAGCCTCAGTTTCAGGTTTGGGTTTATTTGGTAGTAAAACTCTTTAAAACACAGTCACCCAGAATGTGGTGAATGTTTCTGTGAGGTTTGGTCTGGGGAGTCCATGGGGGCCCAGACACCCAGTTTGATGGCTTAGAGACTCTGTTCCTTTGTGGCAGAAAATATTTGAGTGCTTAGTACACAGAATCCCAGACTCACTGAGTGGGGGGGAAAATCTTCAAGGTCACAGGGTCCAAGCCGTGCTCAATCCCAAATTTGTCCCCAACCCAGAGCTCTGAGTGCCACCTCCAGGTGTTTCATGGACACCTCCAGGGATGGGCACTGCAAACCTCCCTGGGCACTTCCAATCCCTGAGCTCCCTTTCCATGGGGAAATTCCTGCTGTGCCCACCCTGAGCCTGCCCTGGCCCAGCCTGAGGCCGTTCCCTCTGCTCCTGTCCCTGTTCCCTGCCAGCAGAGCCCAATCCCCACTTTGCTACAGCCCCAAATCTCCCTTGGAAACTCCCGTGGCCAGGACAGAGCAGAGGCAGAGCCACAGGGGCTGTCCCCACATGGGTCACAGCAAGGAGAGCAGGACGAGGCTGGCAGCAGCAGCTGGAAAAGGCAGAGATTCCTGGTGGCAGAGCAAACCTCGCTGTGGGTGCCCACATCCAGCTGATAACAGATTTCATCTGATTGTGGCAAGGGCCAGTAAATCACAGCGAAACACTTCTATGTGATTTTATAGAGAATTTTTATTATCATAGGTACAAAGGCCCTACTTTGGAGATTAACTGGGAAAAGTTTTACAAGGCAGTGCAGATAATGAATCACAAATTCCATGAGGGTGAACCTCCCGTGCTGAATCCGAGCGCAGCTGTCTCATATTTGCTCCGTGTGCATTTTGCTACCAGTAATTTTGTCATCAATTTTCATATTTTGTTTAAACATATTTGTCTTTTGGACAAGATAGGTCATATTTCACCCATTTGATGAATTTTCTCCTTGGTCCAGTTGTACAGGATTTGCACTTAATTAATTGCACAACCTTTAATTCGACAGACTGTTTTTAATGGCTGTGTAGTTTCAAATGCATATACAGGGAGAAATTTCAAAAAGTAATTGTTTTTATGTCACTACCATTGAAAGTTGCAATTATTAAAATACACAGATAATGGCATGGAATTCCTTAGCTGATGATCTTAAACATGCACAAGTTTTTAATGCAGACTTTTAGGTGGTTTCATGGAATTTGGGGTATGACCTCTATATCAGAATATCCATAGAGAGCCCCTGCAATTTTGTACAAACTCACAGATTCCACGTGGCAAATTTTGCCATGTGCACTTTTGGCAAGATGAGCCAAAAATATATTTAACTTTTTTTCTATAGATAAAATTTTTTTAAAAAAATCTATTTAAACTTTTCCCAGAATTACGCTGCTATTCCACGAAGGGTGGGTGACAGGACCACTTGATCAGACTGAGAGCACTGTGCTTTAAAGTGCTACACAAATTCCATCCTTCCAAAGCTGGGGAAAGCACAGGGAAGGGAAGCCCACCTTTTCCTGGAGGAGCTCAGCTGGCAGCCACGGCTCTCTTAAAAGCTCCTTCAGTCCTTAGCAGTCTGGCAGGAGAGGGCCAGCTCACCCTGCTGCCTGCAAATGTGCCCATCAAACGTGTTTGTCAAACCACCAGGCTCTTCCACGCCTGGTGAAAGGCAGACACGAAGGAGCAGGCAAAGGTCAATCCTTGTCAGCTCTCTGTAAATGTAATTGTGGTGCCAGTTTGTGAGGCTGCCTCGTTCCCTAGCAACTTTGGGTGTGCAGGGAAGAGTTAAATACATATTGCTTTTTTCCCTAATTTTGGCAATGGGATTTTTTTATATTTTTTTTTAATGTGATTTTGTTTTATTTATTGGCCTTCGTGCATATTTGGAGGTTTGTGTGCATAAGCTGCGAGCTGCCACCAGCAATTGTGTAAGGCTTCAAAAAGAAATCTGTTCCTGAGGACTGACTGACTTCTGAGTTGGAGGATAATCATGATAATTAATCTAGATCCTGGGTTCTTTTGTTATGTGGCTCTGAACAAATGTAATTTGTGAAACAATTTCCACACAGCCTCTGTTTTTGATATGGGTAGTGGTGAGCTGCCATCAGGATCTGGTATCACAGAGTGCTTGCAGAGATCTTTTATGCTGATGGGGAACTTTTTAAGTGTATGTGTCACAAATACCTCCTGCTAATGACAGCCAGGAGAGCAGTGATTTTAGGGCAGATTTTTCTTTAGAGGAACGAATTTAGGGATTAAGCCAAGGCATTCAACTCCAGTGCAGTTTCTAGTTGTCCCTACATACACAAAGGATGAATTAAACTCATTTATCTTATTGAAGCCTGACACAAACGTGGGGCTCAGGTGTGCTGGGGGCTGGCAGAGCCCCTGTGACCCCCAGGTGCTGAGAGCTGCGGCTGGCAGAGGTGGCCAGGGATCAGTGGAATATTCTGAGCTGGGAGGCACCTGCAGGGAGCATCAGAAACCCCAAAATCCCACCCTGGCAGCGCTGTCCAAACTCTCCTGGAGCTCTTGGAGGTTTGCAGCGCTGCCCATTCCCTGGGGAGCCTGGGCAGTGCCCAGCACCCTGTGGGGGAGGAACCTTGCCCTGAGATCCCACCTCAATCCCTCCTGGCCCAGCTCCAGCCTCTCCCTGGCTGCTGTCCCTGCCACAGGGAGATCAGAGAATCTCCCCTTCTGCTCTCACAGAGCTGCAGACAGGGATGAGTGTCCCTTCAGGGTCGTCCTCTCCAGCTGGACAGACCAAGGCACCTGAGCTGCTCCTCGTGCAGCCCCTGCAGCCCCTTCCCCATGGCCACAGCCCCTGCCTGTCCCTGCCCCAGGTGCCACCAGTGCAGGGCAGGGGTGGCAGGAGCAGGGGCTGAAGCACCCTGAGGGGCTGCTGGCTCTTCTGTTTCTGTCACATGAACCTGGAGAAAGAGCAGCTAAACTTAACACAGCTTTAAGTGTAATTAATTGATCTGCCAAGTCCTGGGTTGCTCCCTTTCCCTCCATTTTCCGATGGAGTCACAACACTTGCACAGCACTCAGTGGTGATATTGATGCAGGTCGAAATGCCTCCAGAACATTGCATTAATCCATATTATTTTAATTTAACAGACTAAATCTCCTCATGTTGTTGTTCCTTTGACTTCAGCAGAGTTCCACAGGCAGAGAACTCATTCCAGTGTGTTTTGCAGTGTTGTTCCTCCCTCCACTCCTTTCTTGGCTTAACTGATGGAACCTTCAGAGATGGGCACAGTGGTTAAATTGCTCAATGTCCAGTGCAGGCAGCAGTAACTCTTTGTTCACCATTACACATGAGTTTTCTGCTCATCTGTAGGTTTGTAAATCTAAAATTTAGGGTGAGGCTGTGCCTGTTGAGAGAACTGGAGAGTTGAGCACTCCCACACAGGCAGGACTTGCTGTGAGCTGATTTTTGCAGGCATTGCCTTCCCAAGTTCTGCCTAGGATGGGGAGCAGGGGCTCATCCTGTGGTGCTGAGGATGCTCTGTGCAAACACAGCACTGCAGGCTCTTGCCCAAACTCTCAGTAAGTCACAAGAAAATTTATATCCAGGCTGGTTTTTCCTTCCCTCACTTTTTTTTTCCTGAACTCTGGGAATGGAAAGCAAAAAGGAAGTTGCTAAGGTGAGAGGAGAAAATGTTAAAGGCCTGCTTCTCTTCCCTTCATCTTTTCAAGAACTCTGTTGCAGAGAGAAAACAAGGGACTGAGGTGCTTGAGGATGGATTTTCAAACAGTTTCACCCTCCTCTCCAGGAGCAGAGTTGCAAATTTGGATCACAAGCATGGGCAGGAAACAGGCAGGTGTCTGCAGGTGGGATCTCAGGGGTCCAGAACTGGAAACCAGGAGGTTTTAGTGAGCAAGTTGGGCAGTGTGAGGCCCTCAGCTGATTTTCAAATTGCCATCAGCTTCCACAGCCTTTTGAAATGTGATCACAACAGACCTGGCTCAGGTGGATTTGCAGAACCAGAGCATCTTCCAGCGCCACGTTTCACAGGCTGTGACAGAGGAGCACATCCCTGCCATCCTCCAGGACTGGCACCACAGACTCAGGATTCTGCTCCTGCCACAGGCCCTGGCCCCAGGCAGAGTCAGAGTTTGCTGGGTTTGTTCCTTGTAAAGATTTACAGCAACTTCATAATTCTGTAGCAGAAAGAGTTATAAAGGAGGAGTTGGAATTCAAGCTGTGTCCTGGTGAGATTCTCATCTTTGCTCCTTGCAGATGTTAAGTCACTTTGAGATGAAAGTAATTTCTTTGAAAAGGCTTTCTTTGGGGCTGAAACCTAATGGCAGGAAATTAGCTGTTAATCCTGTCTTTTCTTGGACAGACCAGACATGCATAATAAACTCCCCCTTGGCTCCTCCTCGCCTGCCCAGTGATTCAGTTTGACCTGAAAGCAAACATTTTCTTCCAAGAAAGACAATGTTTATGAGGTGCAGCCCCAGCTTGGCTCTGATGATTGGAGACACATGGATCAACCTGTGTGAAAGCTGGGATGGCTGTTTGAAAAGAGCCCTGCTCGGGAGGGCTGAGATCACCAGCCCTGCGGGAATCAAACGAGCAGCACCAGCTTCACATGTTCCAGAGCTGCATCCAAACTGACAGAGCTGCATCCAAACTCCCAAACCTGATCCAAACTCCTAAACCTGCATCCAAACTCCCAAACCTGTATCCAAACTCCTAAACCTGTGTCCAAACTCCCAAACCTGCATCCAAACTCCTAAACCTGCATCCAGACTCCCAAACCTGCATCTAAAATCCCAAACCTGTGGAGCACAAGGGAGCAAAACTCTGGGATTTGTCTGGGAAGGAGCCACATCTCACTCCTGCCCCTGATTCCTGCTGCTCAGAGGGCTCTGGGAGAGGCATGGCCCAAAAATGAGAATAAGGTTGCATCACCTTTGTCTTCCAGTAGATTTTGGCTGCTCACACAACCCCTGGGTCCTCCCAAGCTCTTGGCAGCTCTGCAAAGAGGCAGTGGGGCTATGGAATGGTTGGAGTTGTCATTTCACCAGAGATAGAAACCCCTGTGTTTAAGAGATGTTGTCAATATATTCACTGTTTACCCTTTCATTCTCTCATGAATTTAAAATGAGTAATTATTTTCCCAGAACTAATCAGGAAAAACAGCAAGCATGATGGTCTGGTCTGGTGACCAGGTATCAGAGACAGCTTTCACAGGATCTCTCATGTGTGCACTAGATCTCACATTCCAGTGGGGCAGCAAAGCCTTTTCTTTCCCCATTGTAACCCTCATAACTCCACAGCTGATGCTGTAACAGCTCCTGGGCACAGGCAGCAAGGGTGAAGAGACACTTCTGGTATTTTCTGCTTATGTGGCTGAGAAGATTTTGTTATTTCAGGGTACTGCAAACGAAAGAGGCACCTTTGGGAAACTGGGAGTTCTTCCACTGAGCGGGAGCATCCATTGCTTCTGGTGGGCAAGCATTAAATCAGGCACTGTGATGAGATCCCAGGCAATTCCTTCTGTCAGTGCTCCTCAGTCAGGAATCTGGGAAAATGAAAAGTGATAGGGAAATAAAAAGTGAATACAGGTCCTTTTAATTGTGCAGTGTAACCTGAGAGGAGAGAATATTGGGGTGGAAATGAGGAGTTTGTGGGAAATCCAGCAGGTGTGGATGAGCCAGCTGCCTGCAGAGAGGGCACTGCTCAGCCCTGCCTCTCTGGGGTGCCTGGGACACAGGTATTTAGGGGTATTTATGGATATTTAGGGGTATTTGGGGGTATTTAAGGGTGTTTAGGGGAATTTAGGAGTATTTATGGGTTTATCCTTCAAACAACAACCCACAGCTCTGCCCAAGCTTCTCAGTCTGGGGACTGGAGGAGACATCAACACAGAAATCAGTGGGAACCTTTGTTCCTCTCCTGACTCAATCTTGAATCACACAAGGATCCCACAGGGATCATCAATCCTGCTCCTGGCCCTGCCCAGACACCCCAAAACCCCACCCTGGGCATCCCTGGCAGCACTGTCCAAACTCTCCTGGAGCTCTTGGAGGTTTGCAGCGGTGCCCATTCCCTGGGGAGTCTGGGCAGTGCCCAGCACCCTCTGGGGGAGGAACCTTGCCCTGAGATCCCACCTCAATCCCTCCTGGCCCAGCTCCACCTGCTCCCTGGCTGCTGTCTGTGGTGAATTTAGTCCCACAAACCCCTCAGCCAGGCCCTGGGCACTGTTTCCATGGTGGGCACAGGATGCCAGGGTGGCTGGGAGTTGTTGCTGTCACCCCAAGCACGAGGTGCTCCCTGTCTCCTCTCAAGCATTGTGCTTTATTCCTGCGCTCCCTTATCTCTAAAAATAGCAATGCTGCAACATCTGCCCATTTAAGTAGTTCCACTTGGTCCTAAATCCATCAGGTTCTTGTAAAAAGTACTTTACTGGTCATTTTTTGAGTGAATGGCTGGGAGTTACTCAAACTCCTTGGGCTGGGAAATGGCATTATGTATTTCTCTATTGCACTGATTAATTATTTTTCTTTAAAAAGAATAAGCTGTTTTGAAATTTTAGTTAAACCAAAAGGAATTGAAGTGAAATTCATATGCCAGGCAGCAGCCTTGTGAAATGTACACTGAGTTATAAACCTATAGAAAATGGATTTTATTATGGAAATGTAAACTGTCCCCTAAGCATAGCAGAGGGAGGTGATGCTGTAACAACATACAAGTAAGTAATAAACAATAGCCAGTATTATATCAGATGGCTGGGTACAGCTAGAAATGTATCTGTTTGGGTGTTGAATTATCCCCAAATTTGAATTATGGGCATATAATTCAAATTATCCCCTTCCAGCCATATAAAGTCTGACAGACATATTTTTTTAATATACTTCTTGTGCTGTTTTGCATTATGTCACATCCTCCAGCGTTAAAACCACAGCTTTCCTAACATGATTCATCAGAAATCAGGGGGGAAAAAGAGTTGAGATCTGATATACTGAGCACTCTTAAATTACAGAGCAGCTTCAAGTGCAGTGTGTGAGACACAGGCAGGGTGAATAAGTATGTCTGAGGCTGTCATGTCCATGAACTGGGAAACTCACTGGCTCACTGAATCATTTCCTGGTCCTCCTGCTCATCCATCGGCACCCGGAGAACCAGCCTGGGCTTGCTGAGATGAAAGCCAGAGTAATTCAGAGCCAGCTGTAATTCTTTATAAAACATACACCAAGTATTTTTGTTGACTCCTGCATGACATTTCCAAGGTGGCTGGGAAGCCAGGCCATTTGTTACACAGGATCCAGATCAATAGAAAGCACAGAGGAAAACAAGTCAAGCTAACATCCAGTGGAGAGGACAGGACAAGTTCCAAGTTTGCACATCCCAGCTGTGCTCAGTGTACATTTCAGGGGAACATCCTGTTCTTCACCACGTCATTTGCAATTACTGAAAAATATGAGCATGAGGAAAAGCTACTGCCTTATGAATCTGTAATTGTCAGATTGGACCAGTGAACAGAGCAGAGGTGTTCCCTCTGCTCTTTCCCTTTCCCCACCCTTTTCCTTCTGTAGCTTTTCTGTCTGTGCTCCCTGTGTCTTTGCAATGCACACTCCACAAATATCAAGTGCTCTGGCACACCTGAATTCCCCCTTTCACTATTGCCAGCTGTTTTATCACCCCCAAATTGCTACGTTTTAGCATATGAGAGAACATAATGCATCCGAAAAACCTAAATATGTATTTTTTGTCAGACATGATCTGTCAAAGATGAAACTAATTTTCTGTATTTTTTCTCAATCTCGATCAAATTTCATAGTAAAGACTCTTGCTGACTTCAGGGGCTTGAGGACTGAAAGTTTTCAAGGAGTCTGGGCTCATGTTTCAAGATCTGATTTGGAAGTGAACTTTTCAAACATCCCTTATTTGATTCAGAACCTTGTACAGAGTCAGGACTTTCTTCATCTCATTTTAAGGATCAAGTGTATTCCCCCTTGTATTTTGGATGCTGTCCTCGCTCAGGGAAGTTTATAACCAGGCTTTTAGTGTGTCCTATATTAAAAGATGGAAGGGTAAAAAAATTGCACCTCATAGGTTTGTCCACAAAAATTGCTCCTGGCTAAGATTTAAAAGAATTAACACATCACCTGGACTTTGCATGTGAAGCTTTAACTTTTTGATAAACAGCAAACTCATCTCCTGCTGCGCCAGCTATTTTTAACCCACCTTGTGAGTATGCTTTTTTTATTGCTTTATACAGCATATCTGATTCTCTCTAAAGCACAAACTAAAAAATCTATCGGGCTGTCATTTGCTGCAGAGTGCCATCTATCATCATGCAGCTTGGCAGCTGGAGTGCTGAGAGGGAGGGGGAGCCAGGCCAGGAGGCACAGTCAAGGACTTTCACATGTAACACCAAAAATAAAAAAAAAACAAACCCTTGTCACAATTATTTATGGCTCTTGCTGGGGCACATAATAGGACACATAAAACCTCTGTTTCGGTGCGGAGCAGCCTCCCAGCCCCGCTGCCGCGGCAGGGCTGGGCGCAGGCAGTTTTGCTTCACACATACATTTCCTGAGCACTGCTCATTTCCTGAACAATGCCGAGCCCTCGGGAAGTGACAGTGACAAATTCTGGAGGCTCTGGCTGCAGCTCTGCAGGCTGGTACGGGAGCAGGGGTGTCAGTAATGGAGGAAGGCTGCCAATGACACCAAAATGCCACCGTGACGCTCCCCGCGTCCTCTGCGACGCTTTCGTGTCGAAGTTGCAGGAAACTTCTCGTGAAGAAAGTGTCAGAGGAGCCTGTGCCAAGAACCAATTTCTCCTGGTTTGATTTTCTGTGCAGTTTGATCACTGGTCAGTCCAATATTGCTGTTCAGAGCGGCCCCATGAATATTCCGCAGTTTGCCCCGGCTGAAGCGGTTCTGTCGGGTCTGGGGTGCCAGGGCCCTGCTGAGCACTGACCCCTTGGGTTCAGGTCCCAGCTGATGGATTTCTGGCTGCTCCTCTCAGGGTGGCAGCGATGGAGAGCTGTGCTGCTAAGGAAACCACAGCTTGGTAATTAAACATAAAACTCAGGTCCTGTCCAATAAATTGTCTCGCTTGCAGTTTCTCCAGAAAGAGCGTAGACAGATATTAACCTTGATGTCCCCATTAAAGCCCTCTGATACACTTTTTATTTCCCATATCTCATAGCATTTCTGGTCTCCAGTGTTAAGTACCAGACTCTTTAATTAGCACGAGAGAGGCCAGGATAGGTTTGCTCCTCTGGAGCAAATCACTTTTGAAGGGGTGATCCACAAAAGCACCAAGAATACAAATTAAACAGGTGCACCTGAAAAAACACATCACCTTGAGCACAATGTATTCCACTTAAGACAGCCACAGCCAGCATTCAGGTACACACAGAAATTCTGCCTAAACCCAGCTAGTAATAAACCTGGGTTACTTTATTTAGGTGGAATGAACCTGCCCTCTTCCTGAGGCTGCAGGAAAAAGTGGTAGCTTTAGGACAGTTTCAAATGGTAGAATATTCCTAGAAAAAAATAAAAGGAAAACAAAAAAAAAAGAAAAATAACTGAAAGCCCAAGTTAGCAAGAGTTGAACTGTAATCTTTTTTGTGTGTTTTTTCTGTTGAACTGAGTGACAGAAGTTCACTCCAGCTTGTTTCTCACAAGCATGTTCCCAGAGCAGTTCCTACAGGGCAGAAGTGCTCCTGCAGGAAGCAGTGTTGGTTTAGGGCTCTGCATTCCCCCCTCAAACCCCACCCCTAACCCCAATTCTCTGCAGCAGACTTCCTGCAGAGCAGAGGTGCTCTGGGCAAGTGGAAACCTCATCTGCACCCTGAGAGCCCCAGCCCTTTTCTCCTCTTGGCTTCCTCCTTCACAGCCTGAGGAGGACAAAACAGTGACTTTTTGGAGTGTTTAGGAAAAAGCACAAATAGTGAAACTGTGAGGTTTTGGGGGGTTTGGGATTTGATAGATCTGTAGAGCAGCTAGAGGAACAATGGTGGTGTTCCTCAGTGTGGTTCATCTGGTGGAGCTGATCTTATTCTTCACTGACCTGATTGCCCAGTCGTATGGAGGTGATTTGGGTGGTTTGTAGCATTCCACAATTAATGGAATGTATTGAATGGTGCAGCCTTTAAATTGGTGGATTTGGAACCTCCCGCTTCCAAAAAAATGTCTGCCCAAGAAAGTTCTTTCCAATGCTAATGTGGGAAGGGAGCTGCAATGGATACAGAAATTATGAACGTGATCATTTCCTTACCAACAGGTTTTGGTAATTGTGCTTGAAAGTGCTGGGTGTATTTTTACATTTCTGGTTTACTGAGTGTGCTTAGAGCCTGCTTTGCCCACTCTGAGGTTATAAATTACCAAGCAATGCATATTAGATGGTAAAAATATCATTTCAGGTTTACACTGATGTGAAGAAACAAAGCAAGCCGTAGTGTCCCATCCATTCTGCTGCCACCTGAGTGCAGCTCATGAGGTTTCCAACAGCTAAAAAGTGCATTCTTGTAAAGGGCTGCCTTTCCAAATCACAGAAGACAAAAGATTTTTATTTATTTTACAAATACTTTCAACCCTTTGCCACCTCCTGGCTCTGACACAACCAGAGCTTTTCTGTGACTCACCAAACCGTGTCAGGTTTTTCCCCAAACCAGTCCCTAAAAAACTTTCAGCCCATTTGGGGTTTTATTCCTTGCAATGGCACAGCACTGCTCGAGACTGACACAATTTAGTGAGATGTGGCAAACATGCAGCTACCAAGGAAATAGTTTCCCTAGCAACGAGGAGCCACTGACAACACGGATCCCACTTTACCCCCACTCGCTGGGGTTGCTCTTCCTGCTTTCTGGCTGCTCTTTGCAGCTGTACAGATGTTGAGGCCCAAATTGTGCTCTCAGCATCTTCAGGGAAGGAGGAGTTGATGAACAACCACTTGCAGCATCCAGACCCTGGGACTGACCAGGCACATCCGTGTTTCATGCACCCAGGGTGCAAGTCTCAGCTTAATAAAGTTCCTGTGGCTGTAAGCTGAGCCCAGCTGACAGATCCAGGATTTAGCAGAGCTCGATGCAAAGCAATAGGAGGAAAAAGTCTTGGTGGCACTGCTGGTAGGTTTTTGGTCAGAGGGATTTATGTGCTGTTGATGTAAGGGGCCTGTGGAAATGCAATGTTAAGTTCAGGACTGATAAAAAATAAATAAATAAACATTCCTCAATCCCAAATGGGAATTGTTTCCACACATCATGTAAAACAGTAACAAATATGTGGACTTTGTTGGGAGAGGGAAAGTATGAACCAGTTTCAGTGGAATTTTGTAAAAAAATTCCGTACAAGTTCAAAAGAACCCGATTTTCCATGACATCCCTTGTTGGTTGAATTTTAACTGATATCCTGGTTCTGCTTTCCTGACTTGGCACCAATATTTTATGGCTTGGCCCAGTGTTAATGCTTGTAGCCAAAGCCCAGGGGATATTTGAAAGCAAATCCCTGCTCTGCCACATGTTTTCCTGTGCAGATCCCCATGGACTTTCCCAAGCCCTTCATTCCCTCACTCTCAGCCCAGGTGAGATTTCTTTCTTTCTGGAGACAGACATTTCAATTTCATTCTTTTGTCTCTGGTGGTTAACGATGCCAAAAATTAACATTAGGGATACATTAGGGCTTCAGGTTTTCTGACACTTATTAAAAACTCCATATGAAGTCAGGGCTGCCTGTCGAGGTCACTCAGGCAGAAGTGCTGTGGCACAGAGCCACGGGAAACTGGGCCACAAATGAACTCCTGGGATCCCTCCAGCTGCAGATGCTCCAAACTTCTCCAGCAGTTTGAAAAAAAAGGGGTGGGGAAAGGGTGTGCATCCTTCTAAGGATGGGCTGAAGGAGACATTGAATTTTGCATGACTTTGGGATGCTCAGAGACAGATTCTGCCAGGACAGGGAAGAGCAGCAGTCAAATCTGAGATCTGCAAGGGACACAGTCCAAGCCAGAGCATCCTCCTGCCTACAGCACAGAGCAGGGAGTTTATAGGAATTTATAGGAATTTATAGTCCAAATGTTAATCATTCACCTGTGTGAGCCTTGCCAGGCTGGGATTTTGAATGAACTCTGCCAGGCCTTTCAAGGTCAGGTTTGGACAGGGCTTTGAGCAACCTGGTCTAGTGAACCACAGCCCCTGTGTTTCTTCTCATTCCAGAATGGTTTGGGTTGGAAGGACCTTAAATCCCACCCAGTGCCACCCCTGCCATGGCAGGGACACCTCCCCCTGTCCCAAGCTGCTCCAACCCCATCCGTGGACGCTTCCAGGGATCCAGGGGCAGCCCCAGCTGCTCTGGCAATTCCAGCCCAGCCCCTGCCCACCCTCCCAGCCACGAATTCCTCCCCAATATGGAATCCCTGTCCAGTCTGGCCTCTTCCTGCAGCTCTTGTCTTCCATGCCCTGACTTGACTTCACTGGATGTTAAATAAGACCCAGAAATGTCTGGAAAATTTCAGTAATTCTGATTCGGTAGCAAATGAAAACTGAAGAGTTTTGGGCAAATTAATAAGGTTGATCCCCAGCACTGCATTATGAAGCCTTCAGTGTACACTGAATTTCCTCTTATCCATATTTATGTCTGCTGTGCTGCTGATAAAAACACCAGCCTGATTTCAAGTGCTCTGCCTTGAGCAAAGTGCACAGAAATAGGAATATTTCTGTAACACAGCACCCCCTGCTATGGAACTGGTGGAGCAGGACAAGCTCCTCTTCAGAGCAGCCATTGTTAAACACAAGAGGGTCACAAAAGCTGAAATTTTGGTGAGCAGCAGATTTGGGGTTGTGGTGTGAGCTCCCAACAACAGCTTGGAAAGCAGGGAAAACCCAGTGACTCCTGGTGTGGAAATTGCTCTGTGTTCCTGAGGTTAATGAGAGGGGAATTAAGCACAGTCACATGTGGTATCTCTGAGCTGCTTCTGTAAGAGCTGCTAATGCAGCACAGAAGTAATAAACCAATAAATTAAAGGTTCTTAATTATCATTAGAAAATATTGCTATCTTTAAGTGCAGATGCAAACTAGGGGGAAAAGAAGTAAAGAACTTTCTGTTTTCAAATTATCATGAATTAAGAAAAAACACAGCTCAGATTTTTGTTCTGACTTGTTTTAACTAGGGAAATGCTGAATATGCAGTGATTTTATTTTTTTTCTTTACATTAATAATAATAGGAAATGGTAGATAGTGGCATCTCAGCACAATTCTAATTTAATGAGAAACAATAAAATAGTTTTCCAAAGGGGCCTATTTAGGTTCAGGAAAGGGGGATATTAAACTTTCAAGATTTATTTTACCTTCTTTAAGGTGTGCTGATGTGCATTTTCTATGGCTATATCCTATCTGCTGATTAGATCTTCTATAATTTCCGTGGCTGGAAAAGAACTGATATTCTTCCAACTGGATAATGTTGAAAAGGTGTCAGCAGGGCAGCTTTTTTCTAATTGTGGTAGGGTCCATCTACATTGCAAAACATTTCCTTTGGGAAAGGAAAGGAAAGGAAAGGAAAGGAAAGGAAAGGGAAAGGGAAAGGGAAAGGGAAAGGGAAAGGAAAAGGAAAAGGAAAAGGAAAAGGAAATTAAAAGAAAAAAGGAAATTAAAAGGGAAAAGGAAAGGAAAGGAAAGGAAAGGAAAGGAAAGGAAAGGAAAGGAAAGGAAAGGGAAAGGGAAAGGGAAAGGGAAAGGGAAAGGAAAAGGAAAAGGAAAAGGAAAAGGAAATTAAAAGAAAAAAGGAAATTAAAAGGGAAAAGGAAAGGAACTGGCAATTCCAAAAAGAAAAGGGAAAGGGGAAGGGAAAGGAGAAGGAGAGGAAAGGGAAAGAACAGGAGATTCACGATCCACTTGTGCAGGCCTGGCTCTTGTGGAATTTAGAAAAGAAGGAGAATCATAAACTGAAAAACCACAGGAAATATCGCAGAAGCTTCATGCCTTTGCCAGAAAAATTCCACCACAGTGGGAGACTGCTTGCAGGGGACAGGGAGAAGGGAACTGGAGTCACTGGGGATGTTCCAGTGTCTGCAGGACAGACCTGAGCCATCACCTGCTGCATCTCTTGTCCCACACTCTGGGAAACTGATAGCAGATTTTTAGGATATTTTACTTTGCTAGAAATTCTTCTTATTTACCTGTTTTTTTTCCTGATTTCTTTCCATAAATTGGTTGTGTCTTCCACATAATTAATAACTATCTCACAGAATGAGAGCTTTAGTTCCAAGCACACCATCCCAAGCTCTGCTCACTGCAGTGCTCTGGAAAGGGTTTTGGGATGCCTTGCTCAGCCAGGTACAGTTGCTGCTATATAGGCTTCAAAATATGGATTTATCCTGAGAATAGAAGGATAGGGGACCAGCATTTGGGCAGTTTTAGGTTGATAAATTAAATAATTATGTCAGGAACAGCAAGAATGCAGATTTTTGATCATTCCTTACTGACTTTGTTTGCAGTGATTTTGTCTGACGTCAATCCTTCGGAAGGCCGCTTTGGATAAATTTCAGCAGACATCATTACGATCAAAATACAACCCATATTTGTACTTAAAGCACATAATTAACTACTGGAATTCATATTTAAACCGTGGTTTGCTCATTTCCGTTTTCTGTAATTTCTCTTTATTTCCCTTTTTTTTTTTGTTGTTGCTGTTGTCGTTGTTCCAAAGGTCTCTGCTAAAAAAAAGCTCTTCCTTCCTAAGGACACTTGCAGTATAATCCTTTGTTAGGATAACAGGACCATCTGGTCCCATCCATCTCCCTCCAATTTGATGCTGGGTTAATTGCACCCTGTCAGCAGGCGTGATTGACACCATGTTTTCTCTCCTCACCAAGAGGAGTCTATTAACAATGCTGTTTGTCTGAATTCTGGGACATCTTTTCACAGCTGCTTGTGTGGGACCATCCACTCTTCCCAAGTTTTGCTCTCAGCCATTACAATGAAAATACATAAAAAGTAAATTAATAATAGCTGTGCTCAAATTTGGTGGTTAGGTGCAACCCAGTGCATTCTTCTCTAAAATGGAATAAGCTGGTTTGGAAACAGTAAATTAGGGGGTTCATTATTGCTTTAGCAGAACAACAATGGGATTTCTCTTCATCCTGTTGTTAGTGCATTGTCCCTGCAGCATGGCAGGAATTAATGGGCACAATTTCTCTGACTTCAACAGAGCTGTATTCATTTATCCTACCCTGAATTTGACCTCAGGTTGTAAAATACTTCATATGCAATCTTTGAGTTTCTCTGTGAATAAAAGCCTGAGTAAATGCAGGCAGGAGCTCAGTGCACATGGGTGTCACTGTCCCCACATCAGCAAACAGCTCTGACCTGGCCAGGGGTTTGCTCTTTTCCCACTGGGATCTGTGTGTTTGGCTTTGTTTCAAAGGATCCACGCTGGATCCAACCAGGTCCATTGGATCCTCACCTCCTGTGAGGTCTCACTGATGCCTTTTGGTGCTGCCTAAAACCAGAGGCCAGACAGAATTAGGAGAATTAAAAGCAGTTCTATTTATTGAAGGCCCTTCAGGTACATTTTGGGCAGACAAAGCCCCTCAGGCGCTGCACCCAAAATGGACGATGGCTCACGGGTTTCACACTTTTATAAGTCTGGTCCATTTGCACATTGAGGGTTAATATTCCAGTCCCAGCTGCGGGTAATGAAGTCATTTAACCCCAGTTTGCTCCCCTAAACTCACTTTTGTTTTCATCTGAGACCTGAGGCAGGGAGGTGCCCTCGATAGCCAGGCCTGGAGAGGAATTGCTGTGCCTGACCAAAATGAGAAAGCAGCAGCTGACTCTGTGTGTGGAGTTTGGAGTTACACACCAAAGAGCTGCAGGATTACAAATAGATGGGAAATTTAAAAGCTAAAATCCTAAGGCATCATCACCACAATGCCCAAGGTCCCTGCCCTGTTCTCCTGCGCCCATGTCACCCGATTTACAGCTCGTCCTCTGATGGACAACCCAGATTCACTGCTTGCCATGAAAAGAAATGGCCCAACTAATTCATCACGTTAAGCAAAGCCAGTTTAACAACTCCACGGGTTTTACTACTCAGACTCCTGCAAGCTTCAATTTGTTCTGCTTAAATCACTTGATGGGAAGAACTTCAGCCTCACAGCTCGGCTGGTTCCTTGCTTTGCACTTTCTGTTGCCAGCACAGCCCTGCCACGAGGGTTTGACATTAGGAGATAACATTTTGGATCCCCTGACTCCTCCTTTTACATGTGTTGACATTCAGCTGAGGGAACTCGTGCGTCATTTTCCGAGGCGCCGTTCCTATTCAGAAAATCCACTTTTACTGAGGCTGCACTGATTAAAACTCCTGCAGAGACACCACAAATAAAGCACACACAGGTAAAACAATGTGCAATGCTGAGCAAGGTGTTAGAACATTTAAAAGAAGCCAGTTCTCTGCTTGATTGGGAATTTTACTCTGGAATGCTGCCTGACTGCAATGTGTTTCTCCAGAGTGATTGTACTAATATTTGGTGCTTTCAAGGTTTGTTGAGAAAGGTTGGTGGGTTTGGTTTTTTTTATGTCCAGTGTCATCTGGTTGAAGGAAGATAGAGACTGACTTCAGAACAGCTGAAAGCTTTTTAACAGCAGTTCTTCTGTTGGCACAAAAATATCCCCAAAGTTAGGGAGTGATCTCACACACAGCCCTGAAAAACCACAATGCAGAGAGCCCTGAGCACATCCCAGCAGGTGCCACGCCTGAGCCAACACCTGGCTGGGGGAAAGTGCTTTTGTAACAGAATGGCAGCAGGAAAAGTCTTGGTGTTCCTTCTGCTTCAGAACAGAAAATTTTCTTACCAGCTCAATTTCTGATACTTTTTAATTTGTTATTCTTTTTTTTGTGCTGTAATTCTCTACTTCCATAACTTCAGCAAACTATTTATAGATCTCCAAATCCCAACTCCCTGGTACATGTGGTTGAGAAATACTTTCTTCTCTTCTGTGAATATTAGGCCTTTACATAACATATGTGCATATCACTTACTTGCTCTAAATTTGGTCTCATCTGCTTCCACTCTGAAAATGTTGCTCTGTGAACCATTTCTCCAAAATTCTTTGTGGAATTATTGGTGGGTGGCATTTATATTGTGAGAGATCAAGGCACGGGCCACTGTTGCTTTGTACTAGAGGCTGTAGCTTTTGGAGGGGGGAAATTGTGAAACATCTTTGGAAGATGGCTCAGTCAGGAGCTCCAGTTTTGATTGTCACATCCTAAATGACGAACTTAAGTGCTGCTCCCACTTGTGCTGTGAGTGAGGCTGGGCTGGGGCTTTGTTTCCCCCTCAGCTGTTGGGTACCTGGCACATGCCCACAGCGAGGGGATGTGAACACTGTGATATCATCAAACACCATTTCTAAAGGCAATGACAATCCTTTTTACTACTTTCATTGGTACTTTTACATGGCAGTTGCTATAATTTAATGTAATTATATCTTTCACTGGGTTTTATTCTCCTATTGTACAGATATTCGTGTTTCCTCCTATGATAGTTTTGATTGCAGCTCCTGGTTTTCTTATGGAGAAATTAATTGTTTACCTTGCTGCACCTCCAGAGGTGTGACCCCCTCACATCCTTGCTGGATATTTTTCCATCTCAGGCTTCTCACTGATGAAGCAGGGAGATGCCTAAACATTTCTATTCATACTCACTCTGTCCTCTACTGGATTTTTCAATTGTCATGAGAATAGTAGTTCCTTGAATTAATCTTGTTCCTAGTCATCAAATTATTATAACTTAGTTTCAGCAAATACAGTAGCTACTCAAAAAACACATTACTTTCTGGAGCTGGGTGAAATATTGTGCACATACAGCAACTGCGACAAAATTTGCCACTTCACTGGGTTTGCAGAAAGGGAGAAAAGGAGGAAAAAATCCCCCCCTTTTCTCCTGCTGTAATATCACTAATTACCTCATTATCAAAAGGCCATTCCATCAACAAAAATGTGCTTTTTGTACATTTTATGCAAGTGACCTTGAAAGTTATATATGAAATAGAGGTTTTGTTGCACTTTTTTGGGACCAAAGAAAGCAAATACCTGCTGATGCAAAAGAGAGTGGGGAAGGAGCAGCTCCAGCTCCAGCCTGGAGCCAGCAGCAGCAGCAATGCTGGATATTCCCCCCCCAGCCTCAGTTTAATTCCTCTCATCTCTGTGTCCTTGCACAAATCCATCCAGGCTCCTCCAAGCCCTGTCCCACTCCCAGCTCCTCCCTTCCACACTAAGTTACATTGGGAGATCTTGTGCAAAAAATTGTCTTTTATTCTCTTTTTTTTAAGGCATTTGGAGTGCCAGGTGGAGTTTCCAGGTATGGTGGTGTGTGAGGCAGGCAGGATTGCAGCAGTCAGCTCAAGTGTGTTGGTTTGTGCTGGCTGAAGAAATGTTCATCTCCAGGAATTTCTGTCCGGAGGGAACACTCCCTTTCCTGATTTCTCTGTATGATTCCACTGCTGTTTCTGCTGATGATGAAACAGTGTTTCAGAATCAAGCACCAAGAGAAAATGAGTGGTGTCTCCATCTGCTTTTCAGACCTGACCCCCAGGACATTTCAGCTTCCTGGAGAAGAGTATTTGTAGCCATATTCCAGTGGGTACTCTAAGAAAAGCTAACAACTATTAGCTAAAATGAAAATATAAATCTCTTCTGTAAAAGAATTTTCCTTTCTGAAGGTTCCAATGCAGATAGAATCCAGATGGTGCTTTGGGGTTTTTTGCAATTTCAGACCAAATTCATGGGATCAAGCTTTGCTTGTGCCAAGTCCGGACTTTCAGCTTAGACAGGGGCTCAGGCTTCCTGCAAGCTGGCTTTTCCCAGGAGGAGCTGAAAGCAGAAAACATCTAAGGAAGGAATGACCAACCAGCTTCTGCTTGGATTTGGCCTCTGCAGACCTTGGGTGGGGTGCCCCTGTTGTTTTGTGCAGCTGAGTGAAATCAGAGCTGCCGCAGCCGGAGCAGAGGTGCTGGGGAGGGTCAGAGTGGCTGTGCCAGGGCTGCTGGAGACACCGAGCACTGCAAAGCCCAGCACTCAGCTCGTGCTGCTGCTGCAGGTGAAGGTTTAAAAAGCACTCAAGTAGCAGGATCCTTCCTGCTTTGTGTCCCCTCCCTAAGTGATCCAAGGTGTCCCCACCTGTGCTGCTGATGTCCTGCGCAAGGCTGGCACTCAGGAAAACCAAACAAAGCCATAGAGCAGCGAGAAAAGGGCTGGAGGGAAGGGAAGCACAGCTCGTGGGACCGTTCGTGCCTGCATCCAAAATCTGCATCCAGTGATAGGTAGCAACAGGAGGGGTTTTGTTGCCTGTGAGGTCTCACTCATCAAGGCACAGTCATTCCTGCAGAGCCCTTTCCCACTGTCAGAGTCGCTGGGAAGAGATGCAGCCAGCCATTAAAAGGTGGGAAAGCATCCTGCTGTTATGTATATGAGAGCAGGGCTTTGTCTTGTCACATGTCACCGGCACAGCAGTGGAGGGAGAGAAAATCCTATTGGTATGTGCTGGAGTTTGCAAGATGTCCTCCAAACCTTAATTATTGGAATGTGTCCTGGGATAAGTGATGCTGTCATTGAACCCTGATTAGTTCAGAGGCAGGGTGGATGCAAGAGGGAGGAAACATAATGTCAGACTGGTTAATTAGCAAGCAAGAGCAACCCAAATTGTACAATCTGATGAGCAATTTGTCACCCACTCGTTTGAAATGAGAAACGTGGTATCACTTTGCGTTTCCTTTGTATTTTCCGGTTTTGGATCTCTTTATACAGGAACCAACTTTGTGGCTCCTCTGTGAGGTAAGCAAGTGTTAGAGAGATAAACTCAGGGCTCAGAAGTGACTTGTCCACACATCAAGACCACTGGGAAAACACCTGAGGCTGAAGCAGAAGCCACACACTTTAACCTGGATTAAAAATAAGAAAACACGATGCAGGACAATTAGAGATTGAAAAAAATATAAAATTCAAGGTCAGAATATTTAGTCTGTGGATTATCCTGTCCCCAGCACTTCAAGGTTTTGGTTAATTTGGGATTCCTTGGTGGGTATATGAATTTTTAGGGCACAAGCTTGCAGTAAATATATTTTGTGCTATTTTGGTGATATAAAAACTACCGAAAGCTGATTTAAAGTAGCAAGTGGGAGTTTCTGTCTGCACATGGATGTTCTTCAGTGACACAGTGCTGTCAAATGGCTTCTCCACCACCTCAGCACCAGGAACCTGCACAGGGGAGAACCAGCACTGGAGGGCCAGGAACAGCCACATGGATTTGGGGGTGACTTTATCACTATAGGCACTTGGACAAAATCAGACAGGTTCCTTCCACCTTTGAATTCCTGCTCCTGAATTCCATCTCTGATATTTCTCAGGTCTGCTTGTGTTGAACTTGTCCTGTACTTGGGATGTTAATTATGTGAGCAATTCCTGGTTGTTTGAACATCTCCCAGAGCAAAGCTGGCTCTCAGCCTCTCATTTCTTTGTAAACATCCCCCTTTAAAATGGAGAAGGATAATCATCCAAACGTGGAACCTGGAAAGTGTTCAGCCAAAAAAGCAGCAAAATCATTTGCTATTGTTCTTCCACCAAGGGAAGATGGGGCTTTTTCAGCCTTTGAAAAGCACAGGGCACTTCGGCATTTCCTGGATCACTTTTGAAGACTTGCAGCTTCTGAAGGAGCCCTTGAGTGATCTCAGGAACGAGCAGTGCTTTAAAGCATCATATCAAGCTTTTATAATAATGTCTTCAAGATGTCTATCACATTTAAAGGCTGAAGCAGGGCTTGTCTTTCTGAAGGTTTGTCTCTTTTTTTGCATCTAATCAGTTGATCTAACGAGAAGTGCCTGCAAACTGCATATTCCTCATCTCTTTGGAGCACCACAGTCACTGTCATGCTCTTCCCACCATAACTGGTGCATCTGGGCATAAATAAATATTTCCAGAAAGTGATAAAAACGACCAGCTAAAGGATTTGTCTCTTTAAAGTAGATAATGAGAGGGGAAAAAAAAAGAGCTTTTAATTTTAAAACATTCGGTGTCTTAAGGGTGCAGATTTTCCTCCCTGTTGTTATTCAAGGATTCAAGAAATGAGGACTGTCCTGAAATTTCTGCTCTGTCCTTGTGGTACCAACAGCTTGCTGCTCTTTGTCAGATATTGATGCTTGGTATTGATAAGTGTCTTCCAGTCCTGAGTTTACAGCAGGTTTGTGGTTCTGGATGAAAGATCTGTCCTGGATGCACAGGGATCCTGATCCTTCAGAAGTCCCTTCCTTTCTGCATCAGTGGAACTCAGGATGTGGCAGCAACATCTGGGCAGGGAGGAGGATTGAAGAAGGCCCTTTTTGCATTTATAGAACTTTAGAAGTTTATAGATTCAGAGACCCTACATGAGCTCAGCTGAACCCAAAACCCAGCATTCAGTGCTGGGATCTTGGCAGTGCTGGGATCTTGTTTCTGTGACCCAGTGGGGACAGGAACTCCCCACTTTCACCTGCTCCTCCAGGTAGATTTTAGACTTTGCCAACAACTCCAGATGAATTTGATACTGTTACAAATAACATTTGTTTTTAAAAGTTTGGGTTGGATTTCAGCAAGATGCTTGGGGTGAAATCAAGGTGAGTTCAACCATTGCCTGCATGGCTGTAGGTAAAGTCCCAACCATCAGAATCTCAGCTGGTAAAACTGAGTTTTGAGGAGGTTTAGTGTTGCTTTCCTTTCTCAATGTAGATTTAGGCTGGACTGCAGCATCTCCAGGCTGTCTGTGCTCAGAAGCCCCCTGGAATCTCCATCCTTTGGTTCTTGGTGCTGATGGAGGCTCTTGGTGGAAGTTAAATCAGCCTCAGCCCAGCTCCTCATCCTGCAGGGATGACTTTGTTTCTGGAGAGCTGAAATCTGGCCCAGGCCTGCTTTAACCCAGTCCAAGGCAGCACATTCCCTTCTGATTGTTTTAAGTTATTTCAAGTCAGTTGCTGATTATCATTTGGGCTAACGAATATTGACACATCAGTATTCCACCCATGGCTGCACTGCCACCAGCTCAGAAACACGGAGCTAAGCTGGCAAGTACCTTTTGTTCACAGCTCCTCAAATTAAAGACAGGTACTTTGGTGTGTCTTCAACCAGAAACAAACTGTGAAAATTCATTTCCCAGTGCTATTTGGGTATTTTTGTAACTCACTATGATCACACTGCATATGCAGATCCAAGTTAAAAATAAGCTTTTCAACTCTTGCTTGTTTATACAATATTAGAAGCACTTTATAAAAGTGGATGTTAATTAATGCTGTATTTTAATGGTGTTCCTATGAATTTGTAAGTACATTCTGGAGAGACTATCAAATATAATTTACTTTCAAAACAATTGGGGATTATCATGATCAAAATAATTCAAATATTATTTTTTTGATTTTTCACTACCCTTATTGTGGAATGGGTTATGTTTACATGTCTCACACATACAGAAAGGGGAAAACAAATCTAAAGAATTATTTCCTTATTTTTTTTCAGAAGTGATTTTTAAAGATACTTTCCACTTTCATTTCAATCTAGTAATTTTCAAAGGGAGGTAGGAATGCAGTGAGTTTGCAAAGGGACAAGCTGTCCATTTGTGCTCCTGAAAACACGGTTCTATTAATTTATTCTATTTAATTTTCTATTTAAGATATCCTGTGTGCACCCAGCTCTCAGCCAAGTAATCCCATGCAGTCAGAGGAGTTGTACAAACCTGTTGAGCACAGCAGCACTCACAAAGAAGTTCTCCACAGAGGTAAGCCTCTTAATAACTCAACCTAAAATATTTAGGAGGTTTAAATGTTTTTAGTGGAAATAATTTGTGGTACAAACTCTTCCCCTTCTACCCAAAACTTGAAGAAAAGATCTTGTCTGGACAAGAAAATTATTATTAAGTTTCTTTGTAAGCAAAGCATAGGAAATGGGGTTTTTTTAAATCATTGTTTATAATTTTTTTTATCATTTATCATATAATTTTTTTTATCTGTTGTTGGGTTCTCCCTGACACTGTGGGTTACAAGAACCAAGCAGCCCCTGCTGGGCTGTGCTGCACCCACAGAGGAAGCACAGGGGTTTTGCTTTTGCAAAGGTTGTTTATTGTCCCCTCTCATCTGTGTGAGCCCAGGATAACACAGGCCCTGCACTCTTGAGAAACATCCCAGCCAGAGCCAGGAGAGGCTCAGAATGTCTGAATTTATACAGGACAAGCCAAGCAATCACTTGACACCACGTTAAACGTCTGCTGTTATCCCTTTACTACCAAGAACTCATTATTTGTCTGTCCAGGCAACACCTGCACTGTGGGAGCTCTCACCCCGTGACTCTGTGCTCCCAGCACTGCAGAACTTGGAGCAGGTGAAGGAGGAGAAGGGAAACTGAGGCAACACCCACAGTTCTCCATCTTGGATCCTCCCTTACATCCATACCCTATAAAACCCAAATAGACACTTCTCACCAAGTGACAAACTGCTAGCTACACTGCCATCTAATTCACACCCTGGTTGCTTCCAACCTATCTCAAAGTTCTGGAAGCTCTCTCCACAGACAGAGGTTAAAACCAGTGTCTTCCTGGGGGTCAGGAGAGCTCAGGACAGGCAGAGAAACATTCCCCGTGTCCCTGATTCCCACAACCTGCCTGTTAATTAGAGCAGGAGATGTGGCTTTCATCCTCTCTTTAAGTGGAACAGAAGTCTCATCCCAGGACTTTTGTTTGGTCCCTGCAGAGGAGGGGAAGGGGCCGTGGCAGATGGAGCCACAGGTGAATCAGCACAGTCAGGAGCTGCAGAGCTGCCTGCAGACCAGAGACACTAAATCCTGCAACACCTTTCAATCCCAGTCCCCATCCACTGCAGTTCCCTGCTTTCAGCTGCACCCTGGGCCATAAAGCTGGCTGCCAGCAGCTCCACCTGGGCCCCATGAAGAGGATCATAAATAGCCCAGCCCCGAGTGTCTCCTGCCACATCCAGAGACTGCAGCGATTGCTCTGGGGCTCCCCAGGAGCTGGGTCCCCTGTGCTTTCCCCTCTCCAGGAGCCATGCTTAGAAAATGTTTTCATCTGTGCTCTCTATCAGAAAGCATCTGCATTTTATTATATTTCAGCTCAGTGCCAAGAAAGGAATATGTTTTGGAACTTCTGAGCACCGTGATATAACTGCTATTAATAGAAGGAGGAGGGAAGTCCCAGCACCCAGCACTTGAAATGACCTTACAAAGAGAGCCACAAAGGAAACAAAGGCTGGGGATGGCAGGGGACTCATCCATGGGGGAATGATGATTGGAGAGCAATCCATTGCAACGTTTTGGTATTAAAATACCAAAGAAAATAAATGAAATTTTTGTAAAACTTCTCCTGATTACACAGAGAACATAAAACACTGCTCTGCTGGAGTAGCCATATATCAGCTGAGCTTACACATCTTCAGCAGTGTAACTACAATGAGCCATGGCTGCCTGGGTTTTTAAAACCTTGCAGGAGAAAGCCAAGCCTTTGCAGCATTTCTTATGAGCATTTATTCCTGGAATAATCCCTGCCAGAATTTTCCCCTGTCAGCAAAGAGAAGGCTGAACCAGAAAAGCAGAAAGAACCTGTGATGGTGCAGCCATGAAACCAAAATTCCCAGGCCCTTCACAGGTGTTAGCAATGCCTTGCTCATCCTTCCTTTTCTTTTTAGTAGTCTGAATTCTGTCGGTGTGTTCTGTCTGTAGGGTGGCCAGTGAGGAGTAGATGTTCTCTTGAGCTCAGCCTCCTCACTAAAGCTCTTTGAGATGCACAAGTGTGAGCTCATCCCAACCACTCCTTCCCTGTCCTGCTTTCCAGCGGCATTTATCTTCTCCATGAATTCAGGAGATCTTTTAATCCACCTCAGTTATCAAACACTTAAAATTGGTCTCGATGAGCCCATAATGAGGCCAAAGAGGTCAATCAGAGCTGGAAGGTGGGAAGTGCTTTTCCAAGGCAAATTATTTTTCTAGGCTGGACTTTTCTGTGAAGTTCTGGAGACAATATTTTAGCTTTTTTTTTTTTCCCCCGGTTTTAAATTGCTATCTTGAAAATGCACAATAGCAAATTTTCCCAAACTTTAGCCAATCAGGATCAGCCCTCCCAGATAATGTAAATACAATTAGTTGATTTAAAGCACATTTCATGTTCTGCTTATCTGCTAAGTGTTTCAGTTATGGCGTTCATACAGAATGAGTCACTCATACATATTCCTCAAGGAAGAGCCAAAAGATGGAAGGAAAATACAGCCTGAGGAAAAAGTCTATAAAGATTTCTCGCTTTTCTAATCCCTTCTCTCTAATGTTTCTTTGTAAATTTGTCAGATGGGAATGAAATTGCCTCATAACTCTCCAGATGTGAAGAGCATCACTGCACAAAATTACGTACTTGTCAAAGCAAGGGGGAATTTATGTTGGTGTTCCTGAGATGTGATTTTATTCAGTCTATTTCCTTTGTGCACATCACAGCAACTAGAAAGACAAAAACAGCTAGTTTATGTATATCTTCTTTTTTGCCCCCCCTTTTTTTCACCTCTGGTGAATTTTTTAGCTTCTATTTTTCCCTTTTGTTTTCTTATCCCCCTCCCCTCCCTCCTTTTATCTACTGCTTATTGCTAGTGACAGTAAACTTCATCCAACAACACTCTGATGAGAGCAGCTATGATTCTACCAGCACCAGGCAGTTCAGACAAGTGCTACAGTAATTTTCCCCATGGAGCAGGGAGAAAGGTGTGGCTTCTCTCCTGGTTAGGGGAAATGTTTGTTTAGAAACCTGCAGCATTTCTTACAGGCAACCAAATCATTATTTCATTTGATATTTTGCTTTATATTCTACTATTTTGATTTCGACTCTGTGCATTTTCCCTCTAAGGCTCCTGCAGTCAAATATTGTGGTCAAACTCACCTAAAACTTCTTCCAGAGATACCCAAGTCCAGTTCCTTTGTGCTGTTTTTAAAGATATTGTTGGCAGGTTTTGTGCAGCGTTTCTTCCTTTAGCTTAAAGCTCTGGTATTAAGTGAAGTCTGAAACACAGAGTGCACAAACCACTCTGAATTCCAGCTCCTGCTGGCCATGACCTTCTTGAGACATTTTAAAAATTTCAGCTCTTTAATCCTCCTATTTGTGTTTCTCCAAGACACAGAAGATGGCTTTAAAACCAATATTAATGGGGGAAAAAACAATGAGCCAAGTAAATGAGATTTTCAAGGCGCTATTCCTGATGGATCTCTGAACCTCTCCTGAAAACTGGGATGACTCCTCCCATTTAACAGGGACTTTTAGGTGCAGGATGGGAAGAGATCCAGACCCATCAGTGCTCCACGATCCCTGTCCTAGCAGAGCCCATTGATGAAAATCAAACGCCTCCTCCTCTTCTTGTTTTTCCTTCTCTCATCTTTGGTTTCCTCTCCTCTCTGGTGTTTCCTTTGGAAACTGCTGTTCACTTCCCTACACGTGTTTAAAACCAGCCATTTTCTGAGTGCTCAAAGGGTCAATCTGGGGTTGCTGGCACACCAAGACATGCCACGGGTTTACAAGTAAAAGAAATACTCTCAGTTACATAAGAGTAGGTGATGTGCTGAGAACGTCAGGATTTTTCAAGGGAATGTTAGAAAAAAGCTTTTATCTGGATATTAAGTTTTCTGGGAGCTGGACTGGGAGGTGATAAATTATTGTAAGTGTTAAAGCCCAACTTGGTTCTGTCTCTGCTAAGAAAGCACCTGTAAAAATACATTTGAACTAGTTCTGGAACTGGTTTTAAGCTGCTGAAACCTCCATCACTGACGAGGAGAGCACCTTGGAGGCTCTGGTAGGGCAAAGTCTCTGCAGATCCTCCTGTCTCTTTTTATATCTCACTAGAGCTCCTTGCATGACCTTCCAGGTATTATCCTTGTGCAGTCAAGGCCAATCTCTCACTGTAGACAACTCCAAAAATAAACGCAGGGTTACTGTGCCCCTTCCTCACCACCCTTGGGCCTGTGCTAGCCATGGAATAATGGCTGGGGAGAGGCAGTGCTGGAGTGTTCACCAGGACACAGAGGCTTCATGCTACCTGTTGGACCAAAAAACAAAAGCATTTCCTTTCTTTCACCATGCTCTGGTCCTACAGAGTGTCTGTGTGTGAAACAGTCCTTGGAGTCAGTGAGTTAATGTTAATATCCATCAGCATTTTATCCTGGTGAGGGTGGGAAACATTGCCTTAGAACAAGGAGAGCTCCTGGAGATCCCAATGGTTTCTTAAAGCAGTTTTCCCTGTGGTATATGGAGTATAAAATTATCGTGGTGTTGATGGAGCTGGAGGTTGCTCAGAGCAGCCTTGAGAGGCCTGCAGATCCCTTGGAAAAGCAGCAAAGTAAATGGCAAGCCACATATTGTAAAGTAACAAGAAGAATTTTTATTATTGCTTTTTTTTTTTACCCTTTTGTATTTTTCTTACCATTTTGATCAGGTGTACATTGTTTATAACCCCTCGTTTACCGGCCCCAAATATCATTACAACGCCTGCACCATGATCTATGTTTGGTTGTTACCCCTTTAATGGACAAAAAAAGATTTAAGTACTTCATTCTGTTGCATTTTGACAGCTGTTAGCCATCATTTTTCCATTCACCTGCATTTAGCAATCCCATAAAGGGAGGCAATCTCAGAACTAACAAGAGCTGGGCACTGCAAGGTGATAATTCTGTATCACTTTGGCCTATAAATACCTGCCAGGCTTTGGGCTGAGTCAGCAGTCTGTAACAAAGTGGCAGCCGTGCCCTTTTATCTGTGTGAGTGTTTCACAGCAATTGGACTATCAGCCCCTGCAGTGAAAATCCATAGTATCGATCAGGCTATTTCTCCACTGTAATTCTTTTGTAGGAAATCCCTGATGACAAATTTTATCTGCACCACTTTTTGATTGCTGGTTTGATGTAAGCGATCTCCAAGGGCAGAGTTAAGCTCCTGGCCGTTCCACATTATCAAGCACCAGCTTTATTTACTGAAACTACTCTTGTGGTCACCAACCAAAACAAAAAAAGGGAGAGAGAGGGAAAGGAGGAGGCAGAGGAGGCTGAAAATTAAGAGCAAAATAATATTTCAAATTGCAGGAGTGAGGGGGTGAAATCACTTGTATGGGCTGCTGGATTGTTAAGTAAAAGCATGTCCTGCATTAATAAATGCACAAACAGGAGAAATATGTTTTGATAAAAATACTTGTGGGACACAGGGCTGTGTCTGGCCAGTGGATTGGGTTTGGAGCTGGTCCTGCAAGCTCTTGTCCATGGGGATGGTCCCACAGTTCCCCCCAGGACCCTGCTGGGAGCTCCCTGCACTCCTTGGCGAGCAGGATGTGATTGCATTCCATTCCCAAACTGACAAATATTCCAATAAAACACGTGTGCCAGGCCACACGGGGTTTGCTGTTGTGCTCAATCCTGAGGTGTTTCCTGGCGTCTCGAGGGGCCGGGGCAGGGCTCTGCTCACACAAGTGCTGGGAGCAGACACCAATGCAAAGCTCCAGGCACAAACCTCTGGCTGAAACCTGCTCACAACAGAAACTCGGATTAGTGGTACCACCCTGTGGATTGGTTGATGCTCTTTAACCTCCAGGTTTAACCTGGAAACTCTACCAAAGGGAGCTCTTGGATTTCCAGTGTCCCTCGGCTGGGCGAGGGTGGGGAGCCTCAGATACTGCAGAACACAAAGATGCCATTGCTGGGAATTCAAAATTTACTCCAGCTTTGATTTCAACATAGGCTGTTGTCTCAGCAGAGCTATTACAGATTATCCCCTGGACAGCCAAATTTCTAATTTCTGCATTGCTGCTGAATGAAGCCTTAATTCCTGAGCCCTCAGGGAGGTTTTCTCATGGCAGTCATTGCTGTAGCACATCGGGGTTACTCTCCATGACTCTGCAGAGATGTTTTCTTTTTGCTGAAGTAATGCAGCATGAAGCAGGGAAATGATGTCTTCTGTTTTCCTGTAAAGCCCTGAGTCACTGATGTGTCCCCAGAATTACTTAGGAAAATAGCCCAGCTCCGGTTTGGGGTTTTTTTCACCCAAAACATGTAAAGCACAAAACCAAAAATAGCTTGCATAGAAATGAGATCTCCATCAAGGAAATGTCTGTTTGTACTGCTGGGCTCCTGCCTCTGCCTGTGTCACTCTGCTAAAATTCAGTTGCCTAGAAAATATATATCTTTGGCTGGAAACATATATCCAGAGGTGTGTGTTTACTGAGCAGCAGATATTGGATTAGGCATGGAGCCAGTCCAATTTCATCACTACACCTTTGAAAAATTGTCTGATTAACACTGAGAGGAATAATTGTATGTGAAAGGAATAGTAAACATTCCCCACTAGAATGGATTTTCAGCAAATAATGTGAAATACCTTGTCCAGTAAGAACCCTATCCCAATGAAAGCACTTTTATCATTTTCTTAAGCAATAGCTCAGGTTAAATAAATTAATAGCAAGTAAATATTGAGAATAATTGGGATTATTTGGGAGAAACTATTTGGGCTTTTTATATGGCTGAGCACATTTCAAGGCCACATAAGTTCAAAGTTTGCAAATTTGATTCATAAGAGTGCAACCATAAAACCCAAAGAGAAGACAGTAAGATTTCCAGGGGGAGTTGAATGAATTTGAAAATCAATGAAATCCTTTATTTAAGTTTTATGCACTGCATATCTCTACCCAAGATTTTTGATATAATTTAGTGAACCAAATTCAAAGCATGCCGTTTAGCCCAAGGTTTGTTGTTATTATTGGTGAATTACCATAAATCCCAAACCAATCTTGCCCTGTGCTTGACAGGCTGCTGTTATTTGTGTTGGGATTGACCAAGGTGAGATGGGTGGGGATTGGTCTCAGGTTGCACTGGGTGATCCTGGAGGCCTTTTCCAACCTCAGCAATTCTGGGATTCTTTGTTAGGGCCTTGTTAAATTTGAGGTACCAATATTTGAAAAAAAAACAGGTGACACAGATTGTTTATAAACTATTTGGATTTCTTTTACATTTTATCTTTAAATTTACTCCTGATGGAATGCACTGAACTGACACCAACAGAATCTCCTTGGAGGGTGAGCTATGGACAGGTGTTCACTCCAGGCTGCATTAAGGCCACCAAGCCATGTCACTTAAACCACTGAGCAGCCATCAAGTAATAATGACTTCGAATTACTCCTAATCTGGGCTAGGCTGGAACCAGTGACCTTGAAAGAGTCTGGATCCCATTAACAGCTCCCTAAACCAGCCAGTCCCAGGGTGTTTGATTGTTCTCAATGCAGCCAAAGAGCTCACCTTCACTCTCCTTTATTTCTTTTCTTTTTTAACTGCTAAAAATTAGGGGTGGGAAGGTATTGAAATACTCAATTTGCAGTTTCCCTGTATCTCTAATACCACATCTAGAGGAGCAGCTTTCATTTGCACTGGGAATACCTCCTGCTGAAATGAAATTCTCTTTTCTCAGTCCTTGATGCCTTGTCTGTCACTGATGGATTTTGCACACCTAGGCCTCCACAATCAGCAAAAGCTGCCCTGATTCTGCCTGGCAGGACATTACAGCATGGTCCCAGACTCTAATGATGATTCCTGGGATATATTCCATGTTATGGGAGGACATTAGGAGTGAACCAAATAAGAAATGAGCCATTAGATGCAAATTTCTATTTGCAGAATACCTCTGCTTAAATTTTCTATACCAACTATATATATATTTTTAATCCATTCTCAGAAAACAAAGTACTGAAATACTTGGTATTTTCAGCAGGGCAAGCACCATGTTGGTCTGTTTGATACCAGCACTGATGCACCTTGTACCAAGTGTGGCCAAAGGTTGGACTCGATGACCTTGGAGATCTTTCCCAAAGCTAAATGATTGTGTGACTCTGAGCAGAGCTGGCAGGGAAGGAGAGGACAGTGGTGGGGCTGCAGCTTCCCCTGTTGGGGTGGGTTTTGTGTTCTCAAGAGCAGAAAGGACAACAACACCTTTGTATCTGAATACTAAAAATCAACCCCTGTGCAGCATCCCCCGAGGCCCGGGGCTGGCCAGTTCATTTGCACTTTGATTTTCATTCTCAGGCTAAAACAGGCTGGGCTGCAGCACTCTGCTGCACCTTTGTGACACCTCCTGGGAACAAAAGGTGTCAGCTGAGGATGGGGTGTGACCCACCCACCTGTCTGGCTCACCTCTGCATTAGAAACCCACTGACAGCGCTGGAAAATTTCACTCCACTTTCTTCTCCAAATTTCTGGTGCTTTGGGGCAAATTCAGCGTTTTCATTAACATTTCAGATAAGCCTGGAAGGAGCACAGACATTAATGCAGATTACAGGCCAGAAATGCTAAGCAGCAGCAGCTTCCTTTGATCTGCTGAGATATGTCAGTGGCAAATATTTCTGCAGCCCTGAAAATCAGCAGCATGGAGCCCTTGTCCAGATAAATGGGAATTCAGCCATCCTGGGGACTCCTGTTGTCCTGCAGTGCCTTCCCAGCCCCCTGGCTTGGGGCAGATTGAAGTGATCCCTGTTTTGGCAGGGTTAGCAGACAATATCACATCTCAGAGTGTGAGCAGATCCCCTCTGAGGGACCCATTTCAGGGCACGTTTGCACCCTAAACTGCTGTTCTCAGAAAATGCACCAGCAGCAAAGTAAAGAGGGAATTAAACCTGGATTCCCCCCTTTCCACCTGAGTGCTCCCACCTGGAATCTGAGTGGGCATGCATGCTGATATTCAGTATTAAAAGAAAGAACCTGAGCCCTTCTCTCCTGTACCACAAGTGGTTCCTAAGCAGGAGAGAGCAGGAAAGGACAGGAATACTTTTCCTACAGCCAGGATTTATCCTATTTATTTCCTCATTTCCTGGACTTAGGTTTCTGCTCTTCCACTGTGGTTTTGGCCCTGTTCTCAGGGCTCTGGTTCACCCCATCTCTTTTATAGAATGTTTAAATGCCTGGCCAATATATGGTTTTACTAGAATTGTCTCAGTTTAGGCCTCAAAATTGAATCCTTCCTTTACAAGGGCCTTGAGATTAAGAATGTTCAGTGGTGGGCTCAATACATGGGGAATTATTCAGCTGGAATTTACAGCTGAGAGGCTGCTCACACTCAGGTCTCTGACTTACTCCTGGAAAGTGAAACAAGTGTATTAAAAATAGTATTTGTGTAGATGTTTCCTTCCTGATGGTGTTTCCTGTAGAGAGAAAATGATTCCTTGGGCCACAAGGGTGTTTACCTGGGACAAACCAAAACTGTGGGAATGTACCTCCCAAGGAATTGAATCAATGAGCGGGTGAGGTTTTTCCCTTTAAAACCCTGATGATATTAATTAGAATTATAAACTGTATGTCTGGTTTCATCAGACCTGTCTCCCACCATCAAACAAACACAGCCTAACGTCAAATTACTGAAGTCTCCCAGCTGCCGGAAATTCCCCTTCCTGGCTTCCAAGTGTTTTTCCTTTACCACAAAATAACAAGCGAGTCCCATGTGTTTGTGTCAGCCCTGCAAGGGCTGTCTGTAAAAGTCATGTCATAACCTCAATCAATCACTCAGCACTGGCCAGTGCTTGGGTGGATGATCCAGAAATCCCCCAGCCTGGGATTATACTGCAGGAAATAACACAGTGCTGCCTGGCAGCAGCAGCAAAATACTTCAGAAAGAGGCCAAATAACCAGAGCTGCCCAAGTAGTTCCTTCCTGTAGCTTCTGGGGCTGCATCTATTTCCACATGTGTCACAAAGTGCCAGCTGGAAGCTGGGTGGCAGGGTGGCACTTGGAAAGCTTTGTAATTTTTTTGCTTGCTCATGAAAACATTAAATTTTCTAGATTGGAACATATTTCACTAATTAATCCATCTGTTATGGAATAACAAAATGCCACTGACTCCATTTAGAGCCATGGAGAGCACAGCCTGTAGATCTTAAGCTTTCTCAGACTGGATATTCAAAATTTATGTATCTTCCAGTCAAGATATAATAAAATGCAGAAACATGTTTGTAAAAAGAAATGTGATATTTACTGCTCAGCCATGTAATATCTTCTACTTATACATCCCCCCTGAGGATATCTCGATGTTATTGGAGGAGCAGTTTCCTTAGACATGCTCCCTTTTCCTCTTTCCTAGTTCTCCTCTTCCTTTTTTGTTATTTTCTCTTCTTTTTTTTTTTTTAAATTTTCTAATTCTTTTTGGAAAGTGCCAACCCTTATATTGCAGTACTAGAAATTAGTAAGGTTTGAGACTTAATAGTAGTTTTATTTTAATTAATTTGTGATCCAAAGCTGAAAAGCAGTTTAGACTGTCTAAGTTTAAGACCACGGAGGATTTCGACTTATTTCAGACAGTCTGAGCACAGCCTCCATGGACATCCACCATCAATAAATCAACACAAGGAAAGGCAGAACTGAGGCCTTTCAGTGTTTTCCTGCTGATTTCAGCCAGTAGGGTTCTGGCTGTGTTTTCCAAGCTAACTTTGGGAATCCCAGATCTCTTGCCTGCAGGTGAATGCTTAAAGGAGAGGTCAGGCAGCTGTGTCCAAACTGGAATACAGCTCTGGATTTCAAATCCTCCTGGGGTGCCTCTGTTATCCCAGCATGCAGGTCCCTGTGCCCACCAGTCTGTGTGTGTATGCACCTCCTCTCCCAGTGCTAAAGGAGGCCAATTCCAGGTCTTTGAGGAGCCATCAGGGTGTTTTGTGATACTCAGTGAAGCAAAAATCATTTCATGCTGCCTGTTGGTGAAAGAACAGAGAATACAGCCTGCTGCACGTTGTAACTTCAGGTCTCCTTGCTTTTATCACTTTCCTTGCTTTTATGATGTGTGCAGTGAAAAAAAATATAGAAATCTCTTGTGAATGGAAGTTTAAGTTTGCCTGCAAGGGTTATGAAATGTGGAGAGGCAGCACGGGCCCCTCTGCTGTACCTAAAAGGTGTTGCCTATGTGGTCACCAGCTGGGCTGCCTTCCCCTGAAACCTGTCTCCATCCCAATTTATCCAAGAGTTTGGGGAAATCCCAGTGATGGGCCGAGGAGGAGGCTGTGGATCTACTTTTGAAGCTCCACTGCTCAGTGCAATCAGTCTGGAGGAGATGTAGCTGCTCCTGCAGCATCCACAGAGGGCTACACCGTATGCCAGATTTGTTCCATGAATTTCTCTCCTCTCGTTGCCTTAAGCACAATTACAAATACATTATGCAGTGTGAATTTTCACCCTTTTTTAGCATTCAGTGGTGCTGTGAACCACCAGCCTTTCCCCTCAGTGTACTAGGTTGAAATTAGTGCATTCCCCAAATACCCTGCTGCCGCTGCCCCCCCACTGTGACCCACAGAGGGGACGCCAGCACCAAATGTTTCCCCTGATGGGATTTATTCAATCACATCCAGGAGATTTTCCTCCCTCAGCTCTCAGAGGGGTCAGGAGCCCGTGGCTGCCGCTGCTCCCAGGCCAGCACACAATGAGCTGCTGCCAGAATCAGCTCCTGACTTTCAACAGGGGGAACGCTGTGATGGACAAAACACAGCAAAGCAGCTCTGTTCATCCATGGGAAGGCTTCTCCTTCCTGCTGCAGGGGCTCTGGCTGTGGCACCGCTTCCTTGCACCTGCATTTTTGGCAGCAAGGCTGTGCCCCGCACCGGCGCGGCGCTGAGCAGGACAGGCCACACCGGCATCTGCCGCCTGAAACAGAATTGCACAGGAATTCCAGAATTGCAGAGGAATTCCTGAACTGCACAGGAATCCCAGAACTGCACAGAAATCCCAGAATTACACAGGAATCCCAGAACTGCACAGGAATTCCAGAATTGCAGAGGAATTCCTGAACTGCACAGGAATTCCTGAACTGCACGGGAATTCCAGAATTGCACACAAATCCCAGAATTACACAGGAATCCCAGAACTGCACAGGAATTCCTGAACTGCACAGGAATTCCAGAATTGCACAGGAATTCCTGAACTGCACAGAAATCCCAGAACTGCACAGGAATTCCAGAACTGCACAGGAATCCCAGAATTGCACAGGAATTCTAGAACTGCACTGAAATCCCAGACCTGCACTGAAATCCCAGAACTGCACAGAAATCCCAGAACTGCACAAAAATCCAGCAAAACTTGTGCTGTGGATTGAAAGGCCGTGATCAATTCTGACAGCATCCTGCTCTGCTCAATATTCTCTCTGAAGAGCCTGGAACCAAATGCCAGTGCAGAGCATTTCTCGCCCAAGTTCAAGAGGGGAGATGTAAACACAGGCCATAAAAGACCTGCATGTCTCCAGCTTGTAGGGGTCGTAATTCTTCCCAGCAAAGTTACCTTTCCTGTTTCTATGAATTACTCTTACATTCTTGTAAGAGATACGGTTTGAGGTATTTATGGTGCATTCAATTCTGCTATCATTGATTTACTGGACTAAACCTGCTCCAGGATATGATGTAAAGCCCCTAATTCCAAAAAACTCTTACATCTCAGCAAGAACAGCATTTTCTGCCCTGTTGCCCTCCAGCAGATGACCAAAGGAGATAAACAGAGGGCACTCCACTCTCGGTTGCAATGTGCTTGGTGATGTGAAGGAATCAATCAGACAAAAGCAGATTATTAGAGTGTCTGAGAGAGATCAAACATTGCTGGCATCTTCACCCACACACGGTTGATTTACAGGCAAGCTGATAAAGTGCTGCAGCTCACTGTCAGAAGTACATGACAGCTCCTCTAGCTCTATGGATAAATTATTGCTGAAGCCCATGATAACATTTCTCCACCTAGCAACCAAACATAACAGGATGTGGCTTTTAGTACTCAGAGCCAGAATGATACAAAGAGAAAGCACAGAAACTCTTCAGGCAGGGAGGCAGCACACAGGGAAGAGATTTTCACACACACGGGGGGGGTGTGTCTGTCCTGGCTCTGCTGGTGGAAAATTGGCTGGGCTGGAGCCCTGGACTTGCAGAGACGCTGCCAAACCTGGGATTGCAGGCAGGGGCTTTAATGGGGGTGTGGGCAGAGCCCTGGGCTGGGTGGTGGGGCTGCTCCTGAGCACCCCTCAGACCCACAGCCAGGAACACCTATGGGAAATATCAGGTGTTTCCTTTGGCTTGGAAAGGCACCAGCAATAAAGAAACTCATTGTGCTTCAAAAAAGGGAAAATCAAAATAATCCTATTATTTGGGAGACAGTGCTAAAGATGCGGTTCAGATATTTTATTTTTATCTGGTGGCTTATAAAATAATAAGTGATATAATCTGCTAAATATTGCATCAGGGCTATTAGACATTGGGGCTGTGCTCAAAAATTAAGTTGGGTTAATTAGAGCATGTACTATATGCCTATAAAAGACTAAATCAGGCTCTGTCTCGGGAGCCAGACGTGAGTGCTTTTCAAAAACTGAGAATGTGACCCTGACAACTTAAAATCTAAAGTACATTGAAAGTACTCACAGGTTAGAGGTTCTGCTGCCTCAGATGCCTTTCATAAATTCTCTTGCTTTGAAATGCACTTCCTTATTTAAATTTTTTTTCTCTTTGTTGCTCTATCAGAAGTCATCCCACAGAAGAGTAGGGAAATGAATATGGAAATAACTGTATGAAAGAAATTATGGAACCTGTTTATCTGTACTGTTCTGCCAAATTAAATTTTTTTAAATGTGATTTTTTTTTTCTTCTCTCCCTGTGGCTTTTTCAATTACAAGAATTTAGCAAAGGTGAGAGGTAAGTGAGAAATTCTGAGATGCAAAAGATGTAATTTGATGAGATCCCTGAAGTAATTCTTTATACTATTTGTTAGTTTGTCATGTTAAGGGCTGGCTGTTGTTTTTCTGAAGGGCTCGGTGCTGTTTATCTGCAAACAGACCTAAGCCCCCTTTGCATTTGGAGTTTCTGGGGGGTTTCTTTGGTGGCTGCTGTGATGGGAGGTGGTCCCAGCTGCTGGGCTGTCCCAATTAACCCTTGGCTCTGGTGAATTCCTGCCCAGCTGCAATATCTGCACACACCTGAGCGGGAGGAGGGACCTGGCTGAAATGTGTTCCTCGCTCACATCCAAGGTCCTGCTGGATTGCTTGAAGCAAAATCCCTTCCCTTTCTGCCTGCCAAGGGCAAGGGCGGGTTCTGGGCTTGTTTATCACATTTTAAAATCCCCATCTCACTTTCCCAACCCATCTTCTGCTCCTCCAGACAGTTACAGGACAGCTTCTGTGGGACCTCACGGGGAGGATTTGCCAGAGCAACTCTTGTAAAAGCCAACAGAAATTGTGTGGCTTAATCCTCGTGTGCTGCATTGAAAAATTACCCATAAATATTTCACCATTATGTTTTATTATTACAGTCAAATTTGTTTTATGTACTTATTATTTAAGGGATAATAGGGCAGGTGTCCCGTTTTATGAGGCAATAATCTGGTTCACGTTGGCTCCATAGTTTATCCCTCCCAGAGAGCTGCATTATCGCCAAGGGACATGGGGAGCTTGGCTTATTATAGTAATAATAATAATAATAACAACACCCTCTATTCCTACAGCACCTTTCCTCTAGAACCCAAAGCATTTTATAAATCTGATTTGATTTTTGACAACTGGGGTCATCTCAAGGATTATTTCAATAATGCCAGCTCTGGAGTGAGGATGGAAACCAGACTTTAGAGCACCAGATATCCTCCCCTGGATCTCTGGAAACGTTTGGTGTTTGTCTCACTCAGGATATCTGGGGGTGCAGGGGATGAGCCCCAGGTGCTGATGGATGTCCTTGGCTGTGGCAGCACAGGTTCAGCTACTCTGGGAGTGGAACACGATGCCCTTTAATCCAGATGTCAAAGATACACCAGAAACCTGCCCTGGGGAGGCTGGGGGAGCTGGCTGCAGGCAGGGACAGCCTCCCGTTTGTGGAAGGTTTGCTTGAAACCAGATCCAAGGGGAGGGATGGATTCCCAGCCCTCCATGAGGTAATGCTCCCTTTCCAGATGAGTTTGGGCACCGTGTCCTCAGCATGGCCAGGATGACTGGAAGTGCTGGTACACGCAGGGGCAAGAGAAACCAGCCTGAAGCCCCCTGTGCAGCTCAGCCATGCACTGCTGTGGGTTGTGCTGGCAAATGAGCTCTGTCTGAGGCTATTTCTATCAGAAATGCATTGTGGAGAGAGAGATTAGTTACATATATTAGATATTAGCTATATGCAATGTGTTAGCCATACTCAGGCTGCCGTTTTTTCCTGAACACCAGGGTATGAAACAGAGAGTGCCTTCACCAACGTGTGCCCATTCCCAGGCCCTGGGATGAGCCACACTGAGCCATGGATTTCCCTGGATATTGTGGTTGCCTTGTGCTCTCAGTCCTTCAGCCAAAGTGAGCCCAGGAATTATTTCAGAGCTTAGCATTCCAGGTTTTCCCTCAGAGCCAGCCCCTCCTAAGGAAACACTCCCAAACTGAGATGAGGTTTGCATTTTATTAAAAGTAAAAAGGGGATTTACCTATAAATATTGCTGAGGTTTTGCTTCTGCTGTTGCTTCTCTCTTTTAGATTTTTTCTTGCTTTTGTTCTCTTTCATTCCAGAAAGGCAAAAAACCCTGGGATGTTTGGCTGTAATATGAGTATCTAATAATTTCCAGTGATAGAAGTGGTTTATTTCTACTTGAAAGTTGAAGCCAGCCCTGATGAAGTTATATATTTTTTGATTAAATAAGATATATAAGGCTGAGTCTGCTCTCTCAACATCCCAGAGCCAAAAGGGCTTTAGCTACTCAGAGGCTGTGTTACTCAGTCTTCCCTTATCCACAATCCCAGGCTGACCTAAAAAACTTTCCCAACTAAAGCCTGACTGAAATTGCCAGATTTCCACATGAAGTCAGAATTTTACAATTTCAATTTTCCCCATGGGGGGAACAAAAGATACCTTTACAATAAATTTCCAGAGCTTTTCTTACTTGCATGATTCAGCATTCTCTGAATTTCTCTGAACCCTGATTTTCCTCAGTCTTGGAGGGAAAAGGACCAATTTCTGCCACCTTCATAGCTGATTTAAAATATTAGTGCCTAGGTTTGCCAGTAGCTGCTTAAAAGGATTTTTATGAGTCCCTACCTGTGTTTGTGAGTGCCTAAACACCTCCAAATGTTTCATCCCATTATACTTTGCATTGTGGTGAAGGGATAATGCTTTCATTAGATCCATCAGCCATTCACAAAATATAGCTCTGTGCCACATTTACATCAGGAAAACAAATCATACTGTGCCTCAACTTTCCCCCATTAGGAGCTGAATGGATGTCTTGCCTCACCCAGGCAACGGGAGATGTCAAAAGTTCATTGGATTTACGGATTACAAATCACCAGTTGTCTCTCAAGCATTGTGCAAATTATCAGACGTTGTTTTATGGCACCGAGGGAACCGGCTGGGCAGGGATTCAGGCGTGTGCTGAAGCACCTTGTTGACTTCAGCATCTAAATATCTAAAATGAACATTTTAAATGAGAATAAGAGACGTGCTCTCCTCCTTCCCTGGCCCAAAGTGTAGCTTAGTCCCCAATCTCCTCTCTCAAGTATTAAAGTCTGTCCAGGGGCTCAGCACATCAGCACCTCAGATTTGGAGTATCTGCATCTAACTTGCCTCTCTTAATTTACTTGGTAGTGGGGTTTTTTGCTTGCTTATTGCAAAACATCATGTTTTCATAACTTCCAGAAAGTTGATATTGCAAGGAAAAAAAACCAAGTTGCATCTGCCTCATGATATTAAAATGTTACCATTTTTAGTATTTCCTAATGGCAGCACTATAAAGGAAACATTGGAATGAAAAGTTCTGTGCCAAAAGCAGAGCCTAGAGACAGTTGATGGGAATGTGTTCCTGGGGTGGCTCAGGGTTTGCTTTGGGGATGTATAGATGATTATAGAAAATTGGTTCCATTATTCCCCCAATTACAACGTGAAAAGTCATTTGACCCCGCACAGATGGCAGAATGAGGACCAGGCAGGTTACAGTGAGAAATGCGAGGCAGCTTTTGGATTTATCTTGTATTTTCTGCTTGTGTGTTGTGCCTTGTGTTCCTGCCTGGTTTTTATGCAGGGTTACCTGTCACTGGTGGACACGAAATAGCAGAGTGGGTTCACATCACAGCAGTGAGGTTTGATCCCAGTGAGGCAGAAGCCTTTATTTGGGGTGTGTAACCCTTTTTATCAGGTGTTCCCATACAGGTCAGCATGACTGGCCAAAGGAACCTCTCTGGTGCCAGTGGTGGGACAAGAGCAAAACCCATTCAGAACAGCTGTGACATTGTTCTGAGAACCAAAACCTATTTACAAACAACACTCCTTGAAAGAGCATTTCCCAAAAGATTTTCCCTTGGGAACAGCTCAGCCACTGCGAGGCTGAGAACTCTCTCAGGCTCAGAAAATCCTGTCCACAGTTACCCTTTGTCATCTGGTTGTTACTGATTTAATTACAACCCAGACACAGCCTGGAGGGCGCACCCCACAGACACCCCCATTCCAATGCTTTGGGGACTGGTGAAGCTCCCGCTCAGAAATGGGGTTTTTTCCATGCCACGACCAAGCCCAAATGTTCAAACTCAGCTGAAAACACCGCACAGACACAGTGGGTTTTGAGGCTGGGGATGTTAGCACCGAGCTGTGTGACGCTTGTGTGATCAGCACCGCAATTCCGTATTCATGAGGAAGTAAAAGATGAAGTATAGTGTAAAGTAGCTGTTGCATTCGTGCTTTATTATCTTGAACCGGTAATTGAATAGCTGCTAAGTGCCGAGTCCTGAAGGGAAAACCCGCCCCGTGGAGCTCCTTTATGCTCCAAGAGTTCATCCATCCAGCCTAATTTATGAAATGCCTTCATGTTTTGGCCTTCCAAAATCCGGCCGAACGCGTTTCAGACGCGATGTCTCTATTACAGTCTCGTGCTTTATGGCAGCAGAGGAGGAGGGCAGCGCATTTCCACGAGTTCTCATTGCTCTTCTCGCTCTGAACACGCAGCCCAGGCAAGGAACCCCTGGAATGCGAAGCAAGGGAAGTGCTAATGCCCGGCCACAGCTGGATGCTGAGCTTGGCAAGCAGGAAAACCCTTCTCCCATCTCAGTCTGGCTGCTGAAATCCCGTCAGGGAAGGCTGGCACAGCCCTGGCACCACGGCCAGGCTGGAGCAAGTTGCCATTGATCACATCATGGATTCAATCCCCGATGGAACCAGTCCTATGAAGTGGGAAATAAGCCCTGCAGAGGTTCAATGCCTTTTATGCCACCAGCAGCCCGAAAATCTGTGTCCCTTGCAGGTGCCTGACCTCTCCCACAGGGGACACTGTGCTTGGGCTGAATTTGACCACGATGAATTCACCGGGGTTTTGTTTTAGGACTTGAGCTGCTTCAGCACCAGCTTAGATGTCCCAGAATCCCAGAACTGCTGCGGCTGGAAGAGCCCTCCCAGCCCATCAATGCCCACCTTGTCCCTAGCCCAGAGCTCTGAGTGCCCCCTCCAGCCCTTCCTCGATGCTCCCCTGCTCTGCTCTCCTGGCTGCACACAAACCCAGAATGTGGAGCTTTCCCTCCACCAGCTCTATCCCAACTCACTTTTCTTGCCTGTGGAAATGGGAATTCCCAGGAATGTCGTCCTGGGAAATGTAAGCAGCTTGGAGCTCAGCAATAGCCAAATTCCTGGCCAAAAATATTGACAGAAAAGGAAAAATAAGCTCCCCATAGTCACAGAAGGTCTCCAAGAGCTTAGGGCAGATCCATGGCCTTCCAAAGTGCTGGATGCTGCGAGAATTGTGGGATTTGGCTAGGCTGGGCTGCCTCCTTCCTGCACCAAAACTTCAGCAAACAGAAAATGAAAATTTCTTTCTTCAAACACACTTAATTGCTTTCAAGTTTTGGCATTTCTGTCACTATTGGATTTCCAGGGTGTCCCATGGTAATGATTAAAACTAAGCAAATACCTCAAAATATTTTCCATGAAAACTCCTTTGAATAAAACATTGAATAGCCTTCAGCTGTGTTCACACCCCTCTCATATTTGCTTTCTCTGAATATTCCAGTGACTGATTTATGGGCAGAAATGTTAACTGAAACAGCAATTTTTAAGGGAATGTTGCACAACATTTATGGAAAGCAGATTTTAAACATGGATATAGTATCTAAATGCAGCCTAGCTGGAGTAAAAATAACACCAGGTGATTTCATCTTGTCAATCTGAGAAATCATCTCAGGGTCCAAAAGTGCAGGGACCACAAACAAAAGGAGGCTCTGTCCACCAGAAAGACCAAAAATGAGGCTCAGATGCAGGCAAAGCTGAGGAGGTACTTGGGGAGTTTTGAAGAAGTGCCTGAGCAGCAATTGTGTCCAGCTCCTGTGGACAAAAATACCTTCATAAATCTGGCCCTGACTCAAAATAAATGTCGGATATTGAACACATTTGAAGAATGTGAAAGTAACTCAAAGTTAATTGTGAAGAGAAGAGACTGAGCTAGCTGAACTTAAGCTGTTTACTGAGTAAGCTGATTGGCCTTACTAATGATACAGGAGCCTTGGCTGCTTCTTGGAGATGTCATTGTCAAAGAGCAAATATTTGCATATTGCTCTTCAACATCATTAGTTTTGTTTTGGAGGGTGAGTCATTAAGACCAAGGTTTGAGAAAGTGTACAAATATTGCACATCTCATTTGCATCCGTGACTAATTTGTGCATAAATCAGGTGAGGTGGCTCCGAGCTGACCAGTTCTGGCATCCTGGGATGTGCAAGGGTGCTCACAGGCCACTCTCCTTATCAGCTGCGTTTCAAAAAGAAATTAATAATAATTTTTAAAAAAAAAAGAAAAGAAAAGAAAAGAAAAAAAGCTGAGCAAAGCTTTAAAACTCAATTTTTGCATATGAAGCTCTTCTCTGTTCTGTAGCGTGTTCCAGGGAGAGAGAGCTCTGCTGGTACAGGGAACTTCAACAGATCTGCTTTATTCCCCTCAGAGTGCGAAAATATCTTCATGCCATCTCGGAAAAAACCTCATTTAAATGCTCTGTGAATGCAGCCCTTCCCAAAGGCCACCATGTAGTCATGTATTTTGGATGATCTGCAGCTAGAAAAGCGTGCAGCTAATGCACCCATCTCACCACGGGAAAGATTGAAACAAAAACACCAAAAATAAAAAAACACCAGAGAGAGAAGCTGAAAGCCAACCCACAGCCTCTAACCCAGATTCCTGCTTTGAAATAAAGATGGTCTGAGGATGTACTTGTTACCCAATTCCACCGACAGCCACGGCTTGCTCTGTAAAACTGAGGAGCCAGAGTGTTTTCAGAGGGACACTCACACCCCACTGTACCTTTCTCACCCTTCTGATGAACCCTCCCTAAAATATCCTTATCAAGCAGCAGTTTCAAGGCTGGAGAATGATTTGTGTTCTCTTTCTATGAGAATGGGAGAGTTTCCAGTGAGAGAAACTGTGAGGAGATATTCGAGGAGCTTTCCCCAAGAAGTGGTGAAGTTCGGGCTGAGATTCTCCACCACCATATCTTTGGCATTTTGAATAAATGAACACACTTTAGTTTCCCTTTCTTCCCTAAAAAATCATTTACTTACCCTCCTGCCATCACATGCTAAATTAAGTCACGTCTTTCTTTAATGAAGAAGACAGCTTTTTTCTGAGCTTCTTAAACTTTTCTAAATTTTCTTACCATAAACACTGCTCATTTTGTTTCTTATCCAGAGACTGATAACAGGGTTTCTATAAAAATGAACATTCATGATCAAAGAGCAACTCTGTATCATAAACAAATTACAACAACTGGGCATGCTTTGAAATAGCTTAACCTAATTAAGCTCAAACACTTTCGCAAAAGCTTTAAAAAAATGGGTGTAATTGGAGCTCCGTTCAGGTTCAGCTGACTTCATATTTTTAGTTTGGTTGGCATTTTTTTTTCCCTTTTAGAGCTTTGCATAAACAAAACATTTTGACAGTGTTGCCTTCCTGGGAAAAAAATGTTGGTGGTGCTGAAAATTCAGATTTCCAAATGAAACCCAGTTCTAATTGCTCATTTTTGCAGCTCTGGGCATGTGTTTGAGAAGTGCCAAAAGCAGCCCTGAGTGCCTGTGCCAGTGGCACTCGTGTGGCACTCGGGGCACCTGGGGCAGGGGTGACCGGGCCAGTGTCCATCGTGTGCTGGGCCACCAGGAGCTCCCAGGGGGGACTGGAAATGAAAGGTGGTGTATTTTTCTTTAAAAAATCAGTTACAAGGTAGGTTTTGAGGATTCAAATGGAAATCCCCATTGTGTGTGAAGTATTTCCAAGGGTTAGCCCAGCCATGGATTCCTCCATCTTTTCTATGGCATGTTGTTGGTTCCTTGTGGAAAATTAACTTTAGATTATTGGACACTCAGCTTTTCATGTCTTATTTCTCATTTCAACTCTCCTGCCATTTTAAAGGTGCTGTGAAAATCTTTTCTCAGGTATTTATTGATTATAAACCTCTGAGCTACAAGGATTGATCATCCTTTAAATCTGATTCCAGAGGGACTAATAATAATAATAATAATAATAACAAAAATAATAATATCGATATCAATATCAATATCAATATCAATAATATCAATAATAATAATATCAATAATAATAATAGTAATAGTACACCTGCATCCTTTAATTACTCAGGTCAGTGTTATAAAGGTCAGCAACACCTGTGGATGGTAAAATGGCCCTCCAAAAGTTTCTCTTTCTTGAAGCACCAATTTTCTTGAACTTAGAATGAATAAATCTTCTGTAATCTCTCTAGAATTGTGACCTGCTCTCATCACCATGAATGCTCTGGTTATTATCTGTTCTAATCTGTTGTTCTCTGTGTAGTGAATTATTTCCTCTTTTTCAGATTTTAATTTTATTGATTTTTTATTTCATGATGGAAATACTTTGCTGTTTGCCCAGCTGTGGAATTTCCATAAGGAGAAGGTGATTTGCTGAAGGCTCTAATTTACACTTCTCAGGAATATTTGCGGGAAAAGATTTTCAAATCTATTCTTATCTGCTCCAGGTTTTTCTGTACAAGTGTTAACACTGAATTTTGCTCTTTGATTGCAAAAGTTCGCTAATTATTACTGAAGGCCTTAATTGAAACAAATTTATGTCTAGAGCTCAAAAATACTTTTGTTCTGCAATGCTCAATTTATTTTTTATAATTCTCATTTCTTTTCCATTTCTTGAGGAGAAAATTTTCAGCAAAACTTCTTTTCATGACTGAAAAGCACCAGAAGTGCTAAGCCAAATTACCTGTAATTATATAACCTTCTGATTCTGCCTGTGTTTAACAGATTAAATGTTCTGTCTTTACAACTTTCAAGGTTAAGTGCCCATAATGGGACATGCTGGGGAGTAGGGTCATATAATCCCCAGCAAGTGGCACTCAGCAGCCCAAATGGAAGAGAGTTATTAAAATCTATAACATGCAACTTTCATCTAACACTCAAATTATAAGGGAGCCACTTGGAAAGAGCCAAAGGCTATTTGCAGGTTCAATATATTCACTTTGCTCTCAACAGTGATCAAAGTTGGGAGCTTCACACGGCTTGGGCTGATGGAAGAGCTAATTTGGAGGAGCTGCAGAAAATGCTGTTCTGTCCCCAAGCTATGGAGGGTTGATAATTGGAGTTTTCCACCTGGGAGGGAGCAGAGCCTGCACTGCCCAGCTCCCCACAGGGCTGCACCAGCTCATGGGCAAGGGTTAAAAGCCAGGGAGATTAATCTGGGCACCAAGACAAATTACACTTCTATTTTTTACAGAAAGTTTTCTAACTGGAGTGGTTCTGTTTTAATTGGGGACTATTACTTTAAATGAAATGCAAGATTGAGAGTCTTTTTTGCAGGGATATTTCAGTCACTGTCAAGACCTCCCAATAAGTTCATTCCTGCCTCTCTTCCACATATTATTGGTTTTTTTCTTCTGGAATTTTCTAGAATTTTCTTTTCCTAATCTACCCCACATACAGAGTTGATAAAGTTGGGTCCAAAGGCTTTTTAGCCTTGGGGTGACACATGAAAAAAACAGGGTGGTTTTCTCTTTCCCCCTTCAAAAGGCCACTTTTGACTGTGTCACTGTTACACTGAAACAACTGCAGTGAAAGCCCTTGATCAAAACAACCACAGCACCTTTGCATGGCTGTTTTTGCTCTGTCAGTCCTTGAAATGACCTTGGCTTAATTACCTGCATCTCAATGAGTGCATCTACATAGCAAGTGAAGGTTAATTAATGAAGGATCATTTCTTACTTAAACCCATCAGGCAGTGGCTGACAAGCAAGTCTGGCCCGTGCAGTAGCTGCCTCTATCTCATTAGAAATGGTCAGATTGATGTGCTGGGGCTGCTCTAGAAACAGGGCCAGGACAGTTTGTTAATGAAGAGAACTGATGGGCTCCTGCTAAACACTCAAAAGCCTCTGTCTCTTATCACCAACGTCACTGAACTTCAGTTTTTCCCACCACCTCCTCCATTTCCAGAGCTTCATTAGTGCCTTTTCAAGCTAAACTTCTAAGATTTCCACCCAAACTCTGCTGTGAGTTTTCTACCTGGCTGAAATGGGCAAAGCAATGAGATCCTCTCTCACACAGTGGGGTGGCTGTCACAAAACCCAATCAGCTGCATCATTCCAAAGCTGGTGGCTGCAAGAATTCCTCCTGGTGACCTGCCCACCTCCAGCTCCGAGGGATTCCCTGTCCTGGGGTGCCCTTCAGAGCTGGGTGTGCCTCTGCTGCCATCCCACAGCAGCAACAGGCTGGACCAGGCTTCCCTCTGGGATCTGCCTTCCCCTACACCCAGGAAAGCTCTTTCCCAGCCCTAGAAAGGGGAACATTCCTGGTGGGGATGACAAAGAGGTCACTCAAGGAGCTGCATTAAGACTCCAACACCAACATTCTCACCCTGCAGCAGCTCCTGGGAGTAATGAGCCTGAAAGCCAAACCAAAAATCCTGAAAATAAGAATTGGAGGAAGACAGTTCCTCACAGCAGTGGAAACTAAAGTTCAGAAGTTGTGCTGAGAGCCCTAAAAGCCTTCTGAACTTGAGCTTCTAAAGAGCCAGGCTTGCACTGCCCATAAATCTTTTCTTTCCAATCACTCATGGGGCTCCTGATTTTAGAAAAACTCTTGCACTTCATCTATTTGGAAGCCCATGAGGGAGAAGGTATTTTCCCAACAGTACCCAGTGTCTTTCCCATGGCTTAGGGTGATGGAGGGAGTTCGGTCCTGGGTCAGGGGAACTTCTCAAACACAGAGTGAGGCTCGGCTTGCGCAGGAAGGCTTGGCACAGAGCTCTGCAGACAGATGGATCACACCTGCAGGGACTGACAGCACTCTGGGCACTCTGCATTGCACAGCCCAAACCAGACCCCATTCCAGCACCTCCCAAAGGCAAAACACAGCACAGGATTAAGCTCAGGCAGATTTCTGGGGGCTGAAACCAGAGGTGAGGGATCCAGCCTCACCATAAAACCATTTTGGGGTTCTAAGCACCAATGCTTTGAGGTCAGAAAGTGTTTCCCTTTCCCATCCCTCTGCTTTTTGACTGGGGAGCCAGGCTGGATCCATAATGGCCAATTTTCTCACCCTCAGCAGGTTTTCCAAATGCAGAAGTGGCCAGAGAGGAAAACATTTCTTATGTTATGGTGAACAGAAGGTGTCAGGCCAGAGGCTTGTTCCACATTGTGCCTGTGTTTGACCTTGCAAAGTTACAGATTTTGGCTGCCTTGCCTCATCTTTTTTCTTTAGTTTATAATGAGTCTTTACCTTTTCCAAGCTCCTCCCTTCTCGCTCTTACCCACTGATTAAGAAATAACAACAAAACAAGTCTCAAATATTTGGTCTCTTCTCATCCTTGCTTTTGAAGGTTTACACGAGTGAAGATGAGGCTGAGCTCAGAGGTAAAACTCAAACACACTCAAGAAAATAATTTAAAAGGTGAATTGCTCTCCCCTGATATTAAGTGAAAAATACCTTGCGTGACCCTGCTTCTGTCTGTTCTATAAAAATTGAAAAATTTTTTTTCTATATGCAGAAGTATTAGGAATTGTTTCTGGCTTGGGCAGGTGCCAGAACTTAACTCACCACACTTCTAAGATTTTCAAGTGCTGGAAAAAAGATTATATAAAAAGTTTTCTGTAACTGGGAAAAAGAGCTCATTTACCTTTGTAATTTTCTATTAATTTACTACTAGGATTCATTTTGCATTTAATTCAGTCCTCTAATGGCTTAAAACTGTGTCTTTGGTCTTTACACATTTGTGGTCTCAGCCGTGTCAAGCTTTTTCATCTACTTTATGTTCATTTATTTTAACTTTTAGTGGTCTTCTAGCCAATTCTTTATCCTTTTTATTACAAGAGCATGAAATTTTATAATGCCCTAGAGCTTTGTTAGTCAGCTGCTACAAGGTTCTTAACCTTAGTTAATTTATTCTTTCACTTTTGACTTTCAGATATGGAGCATGCTTTAATATTTTGGTTTTGAATATGAAAGCAACTTTTATTAAGTAGGTTTATGGCATTAATAGATCCTTATTTCATTTTTACAGGAGTGTTTAGGTATCCTGGTAGACACAGAATGTATCATTTTCCATAATTAACTATAATTTTTATAATATAATTTAAACTCTACTATATTAAAATATTGCTAATATAACAATCTTAACCTTCTAAGGAAATTTTACTCCGGAATCATTGTAAACAAGCATAAGAATGGTTCTTTTTCATTGTAAAACCTGATTTTTTTTGGTTGCTTATAACATTAACAAGTAATTAAGTCATGGCAGTTTGCTTATGTAGAGAGAAAAAAAGAAGTTCTAAAATCACCACTTGCTGTAATTTCACCTAATTATTCTGAACACATCCTTTATCCCAGCAGTGATGTCATGCTGGCCATTCCTGCAATTTGGGAAGTCCCCCAGGAATCCATGAAATCCCTGCAGCCACCTTCCAGCCTGAACAATTCCCTGGCTCTGGCACTAGCCTGGCTTCAGCCTCACAATGTTTCTTCATAGCACCATGGCAGGAGAAGCTGCAGAAGTGAACATCTGATAAAAAGCTAAAATTCATGACCAGACACACAACTGAACTTGTGCAGCTGGGAGCAGGAGAAAGGGAAAGGGAAAGGGAAAGGG
>VWYI01007428.1:349741-410975 GCA_013399455.1 Anthoscopus minutus | reverse complement strand
AATTCTCTTCTTTCTGAATCTAATTTTCTGATCATTTGGAATGTCTCTTTGTCTTGTTCCACTGTTACTGGTATCCAGCTGAGTCTGTCTCTGAACTCTGTCCATCTTTTTCTTCCTTTTTTTTTTTATTTTCAATCGTTCCCCTTCATCTTTTTCAGTTCAAGTTAACTGGAGGAAAAGAACCTTTTCATCTTTGCCATCTGGTTACAAGAAATTTATTTGAAAGCTCCTTTAAGGCCAGCCTTTCTTAGTTTCATTGTTTGCCTGACAATTTTTTGGTTTTTGATGACATTTGCTGCTGTTTCAATTTTGTACTAGTGACCCAAATCCTGAATTCACGTAACTTGATCTTGCTTTGCACTCATGTCCTCCAAATGTTGTCATTTGATTGTCTGTTCCTGTGTGTATGATGCTTCCAAATCAAAGTGAGTTACAAAACTTATTGAAACACAAATATAACTGCATGTTGAAGTGCTGTTATGTCATTTGGGGCAATGTTTCTCCTTTGCTGTTTTTGTTCCCTGATGGTTTTAATGTCTTTGGAGCTGAATATGAGCAATGCTACTGAGCATTTATTGTCTCTAATTGAGTAGCAGCTTAATATGTTTACTTTCAACAGTCAGTGTTGCACCAGGACCAGTTTTGTAGGTGTCTTTCTCTGGATTTGAATTTCAACTGAATTAAAGAGGTGACAGAATTCTTTTCATAACACTTATGCTATATTTTAAAATACTGATTCACTGCTTTTGCACTTAATCTCAGCTTTGGGCTGGTAACTGACTGCATAAAGGTTTTATGGTTGACTTTATTAAAAATAGTTTCCTTTATATGAAAGCATCATTGTTTGATGCTGTAATGATTTTTTCTGCTTGCATGAGGACGATGTCCAATATCCTGGTGAGCCTTCAATAAATGCTTAAATATGGGCAGGCTTAATTTCTGCATAACAATTCACTAGACAATATATTCATCACCTTACTTCTCCATGAGAGTTTGTCCATCATCCTAAATTATATATTAGGACATACATTTGCTGACCAACAGAATGCTTTGGATTTATTTTAGATAGCTTAGTGCACTTGGGTTGTTGAAATAGGAATTTCTGATATTTTAATGTATCTTAAAGAATATGGCAAAAGCTATTTTTGAAACTTAAATACTTTTGCTTTGGGTAACTAATGTCAGTTGGAGTAGGTGCAGGTCAACACACATTGGCTGTTTTGGACAGGGAATGGGTAATAAAAAAGACTGAGTTTTCTTCTTCTTCAGATAAAGTTTTTCTTCCTTAATATTTTCTTTGTTAATATATTTATTATATGGGATGCACAGCATTTTGTGTTTTCTCTTCTGACTCATTGTTCAGTGAATATGGCAGTGGACACCAAAATACCCCGAGGACAAAAGTTTTTTACTACTAACTGTAGACTTCATGTGCATTCTTGGTGACTCGTTCAGAGTTGTTTACTAAAAACTAGACCAAATTACTTCTAATCCAGCTATCTGTTTATTTTAGCAAAATCTTAAATAGCAGTTACATCTTCTTCCTGTGAATTATAGTGTTAATTGTTAATGATTTCAGTAGCTGCTGAAATCATTGACATTTTCTAGAGCTGTTACTTAGAACAGTAGTAACTTAGAACTGTTGTTTTCTCCTATATTTCCATTTCACACATTTTAAAACTAAGCAGTATCTAAAATTAAAAGTACATTTCCCTTAAATTGGGTCCATTTTTTTTTCAGAAGTCCTGTGGTTTTGTTCTTGAGGGAAATGATAAGTGCTCATCAGCCCTCTCTTTTTCATTTATTGATACTCATAATCTTCAAAATCACGGCCACTACTGTTATTACTCAGCTACAGAAGAGGTTTACTTGGATACAGAATGTCTCAGTTATTGTAAAAATCTTTAAGAATATCAAATAGAGGATTCAGAATTAAAAATTTCTTCTATTATAAATAATAAATCCCTGTTTATTTTCCTGGTATTTATTTTCCTGCATGTAATGGTGTTTCCAAGGTGATGAAAATAAGGAGGGATACTGATACTGTGTAAGTTGTGAACTAATATAAGAAAATCTTCAAAGATGATATAGAGTAATTTTATCTAAAGCATTATAATGGCACAAATTATTGTGATTTGACATGCATGTTGGACTTCAAGTTATACTCTTAGTTTTTTTTGTTATATTATGAAGGTGAGAGAAATGGATACTTTCACCTATTTGATATGCCTTCAGAAAAAGTGGATTTGGGGAAGATTTTAGAAGTATTTAAAACTGTTTTCCTATGTGAAAACATTTGTCTTCTGCTTTAGACTTTAGCATTGCAGGTGTGTACTTCTAGATAGCATGATCTTGTCTAATTTATTTTTCTGGCTTCAGAAAGTTTAGTCTATGATTCTGGTCTCTTTCAGGCTGTTTTTTGCAGTATCTGTAGACTACACTGAAGTCTTTGGGAGATTCTGGTTAATATAAATCTGTATTCCAATCAATTTGGAAGAGCAGTTTGCTGCTGCCTGCCCTCACAAGGACTCTGACAATAATACAGAAACACTTGGAAAATAACGGCGGCTGTTTCCAAGGCTGCAAGCAACCTTCCCTCCCTGCAAGTGTGTGCAGGAAGCAGAGTCACTGACAGATGCCCTAGAAATAACTAGGAGAGTGTGTGTTGCTATGGAAGCTGTTCTACTGCTTGATGTGCACTGTATCATCCAATTTATAAGAGCTTTGGAGCCAATCATATGGCCTTGCTTCTTTTTTTTTCTCCCCTAAAATTTGCCTTTAGGGGCAAATCCTGGGAATTGGAGCGCAGCATAAGAAAGTTGAGAATTCCACAAGCCAAAAGAGAAGTAAACTGATGCTTGGTGTAGTTCCTCAGCTACTTTGCAGCCACCCTGTCCCTTTCCAAGGCAGTGTTTGTGTTCCTTGTGTGTGTTCTGAGTGGGAAATTGAGGTTTTGTGGCAGCTGAGTTTCCTGTTCTGGTGTAGCGTTTAGGAGATGTCTTGTGCTACTGCAAAACTTCTTTTACTGTCTTTGCACATCTCGTATGATGGGATTCCATTCCCAAAGCTCCTGGAATATGACTAGTTAGCCTTTCCCACTCCCTAGCCCACTGCCCTTGCCCCAAGGCTAATGCAAGATGGGAAAGAAGGATTTTTCCTTTTCTAAAAAATGGGCTTTTGCATATTCTAATTGGACTTTTAATGCAGCAAAACTGCCAGTTGCCTGTGTACTGGGGGTTGAGAATAGAAAGAATTGATTGCTGCCTTGGAGCTAAAGGAGAAAAAACAACATCATTGGGTTGTTAAACATTTATGTTCATTTTTTTTTTAAGGGTTGTGTAATCTTAACTACTATGTTCTCCTTTTCTTCATTTTTTTCCCTTTGTACTGGTTCAGATAAATTCCCATTAGAGGGTTTACATTTTTTCATGATGCTGAGTACCTGCTGTTTTTCCTGAACAGGGAATATTTGGAACTTCCCAGCAGAGGCTAGCACCATTTTCTACTGAAACTTTAAAACAGTTGAAGCTGTTCTGTTTTAAGTATTTGGAAGGATATTTACAGTATATAAATAATTACTTGTGCCATATAGGAGATACTGTTGTGATGTATGTGGAGCAGACCTTATAATTAGTTCCCTGGGGAACTGAATGAAAATGTGACTCCATTCTGCACTTTCAAATAAAAAATGGCATTGCTAATTAATCAAGTTTAAGAATACCACGTATAGTCACATAAAACTCACCATTAATGCTGGGACAAAGGTTGACAACTTTTGCTAAGAATACAAACGAAGGAGAGAACAGCAATGATTAATCATTCCTCCACTTGAAAGTGATTTTTATTTAACTCATCCTCCTTATTATATATAACTGCAAGCTTGATAATGGCTTAAAACTTCTTACTACATGCTATTAAGTAGCTTGGCAGATCACAAATGTTACTTTAAATGAGCACTTAATAATACTGAGTGACTTTTTAAAGCAGTTAGCAAAGTATGAATACTTCCAATGTAAAGTAACTTTGTGTGAGACTGTGGCATGTAGAAAATTAAGTATGTGTTTTCTTCAGAGCAGAAATCCAAAGGCAGAGTACAGCAAGGCGTTCCCCCTCTATCATTGCTCCTGGCAAACTCAGCTGTAAGGTGAAAACACCTGCATCTCTCTTCTTGAAAATGTGTTCTCTTGCTCACACTTCAACTGTATGGATGAATTACGTGGTTTGCAGTAACTGCAATTTCACTTCTCCACTGAGCCACAACAGATTTAGTACCCTGTAGCAGTAATAGCTTTGCACATTGGATGCAAAGGTTGTAACTCAGTAATAAGCATCCACTCGAGCTCAAGAATGGTGTTTTGTTTTCTAACTGAAGCACTGGTGGCAGAACAAATGTGCTGTAAGTGCCAACCATATTCTTCATACCTTTAAGATGCCAGACTAATGTTTCAGGATGCCAAACTGATGTCCTGTGTCTGCAAAAGGTTTTTCTATATCCCTAGCAAACCAATATAAACTGAAAGACAGGAATTATCTAAATGATAGACATTTAACTATTAGTAGCAAGAGAAAGATGGGAGCACTACAATCTGTATATGTAGGGAGGTCTGTGTGTTTTAATATATATTGCATACATTTTCTCCAGTATGAATGCGTCTCCCAAATGCACCATGTCAGATCAGAAAGAACTTTCAAAAACAATACAGTGACATTTAAACTGTGCAGCTTAAATCAGTTTCTCATGATCTTCAGAGCCTCATTACACATGGCTTCATAACTCCCTGCATCTTATCAGTCATTTTGATGTTCTTAGTACTATAAATGCATTTCAAAATTTGTAATCTTCCAGAAGCTCAAGGTAGTTAAGCATTAGGTAAGTAAGTGTAGTAATAGCCAATGACTTGATGCTGTGGTGATGGTTACAAAGTTGGATTCTATAATACACTTGCTTTCAATTATTAGTGTCAGGCTTTAATTGCAGCCCCTTCCCCAGTCAGGCTTTGCTGCCTGCACCTAAAGGCAGTGTTGCTGAGGGACAACTGTGAAGCCTTAGCTCAGGTGCTGTGGGAAGAGCAGTGTGAAGCTGTGCTGGAGACCTCTGTGCTTATGCTTGGAAATGCTTCTGCATGCATGTGGACACACACTTTTTAATAAATGCACAAGGGTATGAAGAGATGTTTTTTGAGAAGCTGAGCCAAGCTTGGTTAAGCAGACTCACTGGCTTAAGCTTAATTTGCTGTAGGGAGCAGCTGCTGTGCAGCAAAAGGGCATGGAACAGAAAGGAGACTCACCAGGCAGGTAAACAAGGCTGAGGAGAGCTAGCATGAGACCTTGCATTTGAACAAAGACTTGAACACACATGTCCTGACTGGGAAGGGTGAATGCCCTTTGAGGTGGAAGGTGTTTACAGATTCTGACATGCTGTCCTGAAGCAAAACTAATGCAAGTTTCTTTTGATAGCTCTGTGTCTGCCTCATCAGAGTCTTTTTCCACTTGATAAAGAACAGTAATATCCTATGTGATGTGGCGTGGGTCCAGTTATTTACTCAGGAGAACAGGCACTGTCTGACTCTAAAATCATTTTCATATGAAGCAATGCTCAGGTAGTGATTGCTGTTTCGTTGTCCCTCTTTAATGGCTTTTCTCTGAAATGTGTGTTTACAGCAATGGAAGGGGGAGAGGAGAAATAAGTTAGAAAGGAAAAGGCCAAGTCTTTATCTAGTTGAACAACAATAAAGCTTTTAGAAAGGAATTTCACTGAAGGAGAAGGGGCTGTACAAAGCCTTTGCTGAACCATTTGAAGAGCTGTGATCTCTCTGTGTTCCAATACATGGGTCACAAGGCTGAAATAGGTGATCTCAGCATTAACCTGCTCTTTAAAAGGGGTGTCTTTATTAAAACTGAACTCCTGCATTTCAGATCTTTTGTTTGCTTGTATCTGCTGAATTACTGACTCAAGTAGCTGATTTTCAAAATGAAATTATTTTACTTTTACTTTTCTTTATCACACAGAAGTGATAAAACTGCAGAAGAGCTGACCAGGGTTTTTTTGACTACTGGTACCATATCCCTCCTCCTGAGGTGCAATGCAGAAGGGTGAGGTGGTGTTTTATTGCACCTCTGAACTGCACAGAAAGCACTAAACATGTCCATGAGGAGCAATATTGAGAAAACAGTCATTTCATGTGTGTTCCTAGATAAAGATAATGAATTTGCAGCTGTGCCCTCTTGAGGCTCAGACCTTTGCTGGCAGTGATGGGGCTATGAGAGAAAAGCCAGAGTGGCTGTTTAATTGAATATGAATTAGCAGGACTGGCCAAGAGGTGTTTGTAAAAAAAGACAAAATACAGCTACATTTGAGGTCTCCAGTGTAGAGTGTATTTGAATCTAACATGGTTTGAATCTAATTTCAGATAAAATATTCATGTGAAGCTTGTATGGGATATGATTGTGTTACTGTCAAATACCTGAAGAATAGCCAAATTATTTAAAAGATGCTCTCCAGACTACCTCTGAAAGTCCAGCGTGCAATATATCCTGTGAAATACAAAGAATACAAGCTTCAGATAACTTGATACGTTAAAGGATGGTGTCTAAGTGTTATTGTTTAATCTTTGTCATAGATTCTTCACCTTTAAATGAAATTCAATTTGCCTTGGCTCCTACCTGGAGAGAAGGTGTGATGAGTAGCAGGCTTTTCCCAGAATGGGTGTTTTAGTTCTTGTTCTATGTTTGACGTTCTCAGCTTCCAGCCTCTTGGCTGTGCACTGAATTTTGCCAATGTGGTTGTTGGGAGCCAGGCCCCTGCTTTGGGCCATCCCAGATTCCCTGGGATATTACAGTTAAGGGCCTCATGATATTTCCTAGTCTAGTGCAGGAACCTTCCCTTGACTTCATACTTTTTTGTTCTCATTGCCATATAACAGTTCTTTTAAAAAATTCTGTTTAGAGTGGCTTTCTTTCTAGCCATGATTGTTGCCATTGAAAAAATAAATGCATATCACAAAAGGGTTTTTAAAAAAATCAATATGTGTTGGGTTATTCACAGACTATTTTTGTCTTTTGTGTGACCAGCAGGTATAATTACTGGTTTGTGGCACTGTATTAGATAGTGAGGGAAAAAAAACATTACATGTATTATATAAAATTTAAAATCTCCATAAAAAGAAAAGGTGGCTTGCATGGAGTTTTGTTTTTTCTGCATTGAAATGAAGCTACACGAATGAAGTATTTTCCTCCATGTTTTTTAAAGCATGGAGAATATGCATGGTGCTGGTAAGATTAGCAGTGGAAAGTTATGTATCCCAAATTAGCAATTTTCTTCCTTCCATTAAGACAAGCTGTGTTTCTTTTTCAAAGTCTCTCAAGATAAATGCAGTCTCTCATGCCAGGTTTCAGCCCTGAAAAACCTTTTATTTACTAATAAATCCACTGGATAAGAGGTTTACAAGGGAAGTGCTGACACAACCTCAACTGTCCTGGCACAATTAGTTTAGCTGTAGATTTGTTGTAATCCCAAAACAATAAAAGAAAATTGTCATGTCAAACAAATCCCATCTGCCCTTTGTATAATGCAGTCCCTGGATTGGAATGATTATGTACTCTTTAATCAAGATTTCTAATATGAAAATTGCATCCAGCTTCTCTTGAACGAGATACCACATTTATGTATATACCACTTTCAGTGATAAGTAGAATTCTTCTGGTGTTTTGTTTGTTTGTTTGTTTTTTAACTCCTTCCAGGGTTAAGAAAAATGTTCTGTATTTAAGCTAAGTGTTGACCAGATTAAGTCCTTTTATAACCTTGCCACAATAACATGATGTAAAAAAATGGGCAATGATAACTCTTTTATCCCTGACTTGCACTAAGAACAGATGGAAAAATTGCATTTAATTTTGGTGTAATTGTTGAAGCTGTTCATCACTACCATGACCAAAAGCCAAAAGAAGTGCTCAAGTCTCCTTGCTGGAAAGGAGGAAGGGGGAGATAACTGAAAATCTACTGAATCATTTCATCAGTCTCTGATACTATCATTTAATATATATTGATACACTGGGACTCATATTTCTAAAAGACTTGCAGAAGGAATATTTTTGTGATCGAGTGACACACTGAGATTTGAACTGAACTGAAAGGGGTATATTTTTAAACTCTGGTTTTGTAGAGACAGCATTAAACAGTGATCAAAAGGGCAGAAAACAGTATATTATTGTAGAAAATAAATCTTGTGTAAAGAAATGGAATCTTTACATCTGCAAAATTTCTTGGCTTACCATTCCCACAGATATAAAACCTAGGAAAAGTTTCTTTTTCAGTGAGAGAAGAGATAAATTGATCCTTTGAGTACTTAGCTGAATGTCTTATGAAGAGTTCAGGTGTTCCTGAAATCTCTGAACTGCAGGCAGCTGACCAGGTGAGGTGAGGAGTGTGTGTTTCCTTGGCCATTCTGAGTGCTGCCCTGAGTTCTGTGGGGTGGCTGTGGCTGTGGCAGGCCCGCCTTGGCAACCATGGGTCTGTCTCTGGCCACTTAGGCCAGGCCTCTTTGTGTCCCTGCAAGACTGAAACTTAAATTCCAGCCTTGATTTTAGTAAGACAGTGGCTGTTCATATGTAATGTTCATGTCTAGGAATATCTGTCCAGAATATCTGGCATAAAGAGATTTTAATTTCCCAAAGTTCTGGATTTTGTGCCATTACCACCTGGAGGGATGTAGGCTCAAGTATGCTTTGAATATGTAAACTCTCTTTTTTTGCTTTGACATTGGCTTCTTTAGTACTGAATTGTAAAAGAACTTAGCCAAACTAGTAAGTATGAATTTTCACATTGATGGAGTCAAAGGAATCATGTTTTTCTAAATGTATTGAACAAAATTTTTCTTGCATTTAGAGGCTTTTTTTTTTAAGGTGTAATCTAGCAGTAGCTAATTCAGTAACAGATAAGGATATCCCTTAGGAAGGAATAGGATGCTGCTTGGTTCTGACCATGGTGTTTTCACATTTCTCTCACCTGGAAAAATTTCTTTACACAGAAATATATAGTAGAGTTCCTCTTATATATTTTAAAAATTCAGGTGCTGTTCTCTAAGAGTGTACATTCTATCCAGGTTTGGCATAATGGAGTGATTGCCTTGTCACTGGGCTGTAGTTCCTGATCATAGGCAGTAGTTGTACTGAATACAGTTCTGCATGGGATGTGCCCTACTTTTCCACACTAATATGTTGTTTCATTCTTGCTTTGTCCCATTTTTAATTTCACTTTGGCTTGGAAAAGAACTTAGCAAGGATGCAGCCTTTGAACAATTTTATTATCACAAAGGAACTGAGAGTCCCTTTGGTTCCTTTAGTGCATGATTATGGTCTTAATGTTCTGAGATTGAGCTCCTGGGAGAGAACAGCTCAATGGTTATGGCACTGCCAGACTGGCTGCAGTGCTACAGCTGTTGTGCAAACCCTATTTTGTGTTCAGCAAATGGGGACGGGTACTTGGCAGAATGTGTGCTCAGCACTGGTTAAACTTACCCCAGTGAGCTTTAGTTTGGGTGTTTGGCAGGAAAGAAGGAGCAGTTTCCAATGCTGAATGTACTTTTTGAGGATGAACTGTTTATGCCGAGGTGAGAACCCAGGCTCAAATAGTGACTGTTCCTTGATGATGATGCATTTCTCTTGTGAAGTACCCTTTCTTGTGTTACCTATGATCTGCCCCATTCTTAAGAAGCATGGAAATGAAAAAATGGAATCCTAAACCAGAGAATTTTGACAAAAGCTAGAACCTGAGTTGCTAGAGGGGAATATGCTGGAGTATATGTATTGATATTGCCTTTCTTCCCCAGCACATCATTCTATTGTATTTACCTTAGTTTCAAATTGTGGACAATTCTGACTGTGTCCTCTTTATAGGTATATAAATGATTATTCAAGTGAAATGAGGCTCAACTTGATGTATTTTCCCCCTGGAATCAGGGAGTTCCTCCATGAATTTTACAGTTACATACAGGATACTGATGACACAGCTCCATAAAAAAGGCCCAGTTTTAACAGTCATCATGGATAAATATGAGTCCTTAGAGCTAAGATAAAGAATAGATGAGTTTAGGTTAAAAAAATGGTTTTCTGACACTTATGTGCTTTCTTCAGCCTTTAAATTAAGTTGAATTAACAGCTGTCCCCAAGAGTTTCTACAGTAGGATGCTGAGAGGCAGCTGGAGGTGGTAAAACCAGCAGCAGCACCTGTTGAAAACAGCATCTTTTACTTTGTCTTTTCAACTAAAGAAGTTTTACTCTACAATTGGGAAAGTGTCTATGGGTTATCCAGAGCAAACTGTAGGGATCAATCCTGCTAGATACTGCAGGCTGGAGGTTTGTGCAGTGGGTGTGGGGGCTGTAATAACTGCAGAGGAGGCAATAACTGTGACCTGTACAGTGTGTGCATCATGTTCTTAGTCCTGGGCCAATGCAGCAATCACAGAAAGTATCATTACCTCCTGTGCAGAGAGGTTCTTCCTGCAGTGCACCACACCTACCAGCTCTGCTGTAGGACAGTTTTCTGAAATACTCAGTTACCTTTCTTAGGCTCATGTCTTTACTGTGTGTTTGACCTTATATCAGTACAGGAAATCACCCTTGTCTTGCTCCACTTTTGTTTCACTGCAGGTACCATTCATTTGGGCAATTTCAATAGAAGGCTTTCTTGCATGCAAATATTTTAATTGCTTAATGTACATCTCGTTAAAGTAAATATCAATGTTGAAAATACATACAGTTTTATTATGGCTGGAGAAGATGCAACCATGAAAAACAAACTGTGTTTTCCTGGGGGCTGAAGGAACAGGGGTACAGGACATGCATACAAATGTTTTTCCAAGTCTTTTTGTAGCTGGTAGGGTAGGAGGATTTTTTAAGTGCTGTAGTGTTCTTTGACTCATCATTTATTTCAAGCTTCTCTGTTTCCTTTCAGACATTTCATTAGTATTCATCTATATTCAGTAGGATCTGGGCTGTAATAACTGGTGGCCTGTTTGCTGTCTGAGTAATCCCACCTCTCTCATTAGCAAGGAATAAATGAACCTTCAAGGCTGGCCATATATCCCAAAGTAGCTTTTATAAAAAAGAAACCAAAAATATGTTTTGAGTTTAATTAATTCCTTTCAAGCAGTAGTTTTTTGGGTTTTTTTTTTGTAGATTGCATCAAATCATCTGTCTGAGTGAATGTGCCAGTTTAGGATTAGAATAATGTTTTGTCTTAATCTCATATAATCAAAGTGTTAAAACGTGTTATGTATATGTGTGCAAGTGCATATATGTATATATGCAAACATCCAAATGATCATAACTTTCAAAAACACTCTCTGAAGACTAAGGAAAGCAGGGCTGTTTTTTGAACTATTACTTTGTTGGGCTGGATTCTCCAGTGATATTCCATCAAATCATTTAGTTGACACCAGTGGGTCTGTACTAGTTAAAAACAGCTGAAGATTGTCTGGTAATTCTCACTTCTTGTATTAATAGTGATGACAATAGAACCCAAGCTTACTTCTAACATGTTTGTATCTAAAATTCCCATATTTGTTTTCTGATGATGGGGCTATGGAAGTCTTTAAGAAACAAACTAAGCAGCCAAAAAACTGCTGACTGATCTATGCATTCTCATCTAAGTTTTTCTTGACCAATGATTCTAGGTTTTTAAAGCAAAATTCCTTTGCTAACTTTTGCTTCTTTTGTGGAGATGAGGATGGGGGAGAAAAGATATACTGTCTAGGCAGAGAAGGAATTTCCAGATGGATAAGGTCTTATCATATTTCTTTGTAAAAATTGATGCAATTGCATGGTCTGAGAAAAAATATGGGATACTTCAGGTGTATTCAGAAAAAAATGTGAACTTTTGTGTCTGCCACAGAAATGCCAGACTTGTAAACCAGCAGAGGCAGCAGAATTTTGTACTTGTTTGCATTCATCCCTCATTTTTCTCACAGAAGGGTGATTTCCCAAGTGGACAGTGTCCTTTAAGATGAGTAGTATAAGAGTATGAAAGCATCCATCTAGGAACTTTAGCTAGGAAATCATTCTGCTTCACTTTTTTCTTATATGAAGCTGTTTATGTTCTGATACAGGATAACCTGCCCAACCATGCTAGCTCATTTGGAAGTGTTATGAAGGAGTGTGTGTATGTGTGCAATCTGTGAAATAATGTAGATGAACATGCACCTTTAGGTGGCTGACATAGAACTTGTTCTCTGAAAGTGCCACTACTTCATCCAATATCCTGGGGGGGATGTAAGGTAAGCTTAAGGTAAAGACACATTTCAGAATGTGTCTTTACTGTAATGATTAATTTTATATTCAGACATGCTGCCTTCCTGTTGGGCTGTGCAAAAAACTTGTTTACAGAGAAGCTTTTAAGTAATTATGTGGGAACAGATGTGACACATTTGCATCCCAATCTTAAATCTTGTTTATTTAGAACTGACCAGAAACAGGGGGGCATTTTTGAACAAATTAGCTCAAATTACTATAAACTATTTTAAACCAGTAGTACTGAAGTCCTTAGCAGCACTGCAGACCATGTATTCAGTCTGGATAAAATTTTGCACTATTTGCAAGTATTTGTACTCTATGGATGTTCCAGCCCTTGACAGTGGTGGGAAAAAGGGGGGACAGTTGTTTTCAAACACTTTAAACAGTTGCCCCTGCAACAAAGGAGAGACCTCTAAACATATTATCTCTCTTTGAGGGAGATCTCTAAAGATACTATCAATGCATTATGATTTAATAATACTGTTAACTGCAGTATTTTATGGGATTTTATTTGTAACTTTCAAAGTATTTTTATTTAATGTTTTTCATGTTGATAATGAATTTGAAAATAATACAGTGAAAAGAGCCATGTAATGGTTTATTTTCCTGTGAGCTTAGCAAAAAAATAATCAGGAATTCAGAAGAGCAGGAATAGCTAAATTGTGGCAGAACTTGCTTATTTTATGGGATTGCTGCTTTAGAATTTTCAGCAAGCCATGTCTCAGTGCAGTGTAAGTGTATGGGAAAGTCTTGGTCCTTCAGGTGTATGGGAAGCTAAAAGAAATTGCTATAGGAAGTGTATGGCTTTTCTACAATAATGCAACTCTAAAGGCTAATCCTTCAGCACCTCCTTGTCTATCTAGACTGCTTTCAAAAAAAAAAACCAACAGAAATTGAAAATTTCTTTGTTCTGGTTTTGCTTCTAGAGCAAAACTGCAATATGTTGTCTGGCTGTACCTCATTAAACTGCTGCTCTGTTTTCCCCTGGAGAAAGATTGATGAAGAAACGATCCCTGGTTATTATATAGCAATTTAACAAAGGTTTCTAACTGTTACCTCTAGTTTACCCTTAGAGAAACTAATAGTGCTCTATTTGCTCAATTGCAGTATTTACTGGGTGCTTTTCTTTTTTTCCTTTCTTTACAATTTTCCCTGCTTCCTGCATATAAAAGATACTGAATTCAATAACTGAAAAAACTGGCTCTGCAAACAGCTGGAGGAGCTCAACTCTTATTTCAAACTGTATGTGCCAAATACAGAGTTTGCAAATTCATGGCAAGATGTGAGGATGATTTATTTAATGCAATATTGTTGCCATTTTCTTCATATTGCAAATCTGTCACTCCTAGACTCTTTTGTAGCGTCTACCTGAAGTTTTATCAAAAATTATGTGAAGATTCCTTTTGCTGTAGCCATATTTTAAAAAACCTGTGCTTACTGCCCCATATTCAAGTATTCTATAAGAGAAAATAGAGATGAAGACATTTTTATAGAGAGATAATGATTTAAGGAACGGCCAAAGAGAAATAGTTGAGATCAATTAGAAAGTAAAAACAGTGACTCTGCTATGCCTGTGTGTTTTTCTTCTGTTGCATATATAGTAGGTGGCAAATTTAAATCATTTTTCATTCTTGAAGAAAAGTTCCATATTATAATTATCCTGCCCAAATTTCTGAGTGCTTTTAGCAACAGCTGTGCCCCATACACTGAAATTACAGGATGAAGAAAAGAACCTGTAATTTCTAATCACTTACTTTAAAATAGCTGAATATTTTTTAAGTGTCGACTTTAAGGTCTTTAACATTTTAAGAGTTTATTCACATTTATCTTGGCTTCAGGCTGCCTTGGCCCAGAAATGGAGCAATGATATGCAGAAGAGAACAGTCTAAAATTGCACAATTTTCACATTTTAAAAAATAATTCTGTAACTACTGTGTGTGTTTTTTGTACTTTTCCCAAAGGACAATAGAATGTTATGACTGTAGGGAAAAAAAGCCCCAAACAAGTGATTCTTCTTCAGTAATTCAGGTGAAGGTCACCCAGAGTTCTCTCTTGCATTTTGAATAACTACACAACTGACAGAATAACTCAGATTGGAAAGAACCTCTGGGTTTAAGTAATGTTGGTCTTGGATGAGAAAAAGATGTCTCAGAACTGATTTGAGAGGCTGCTGCTGTTCTCAGTTGTTTCCTACTCATGCTATTTAGCAAGCCCTTACCTCTATGGATTTTAACATACAGCCCTTTAAAGCAAAGCTCAGGTGTTAATTGCACAAAGGAATGCAAAGAGGCAGGTGGGTAGGCAGGTGTTTCCCTACCATAAATTTTTCCAGGGATGGGTGATTCACTTGTACCTCTCTCCATGCCCATAATGGAAGCTATCTATAATTCCAGGCTGACAGAAGGCCACCTGCCTTGGAGCCACAATGCTTTGGGTAATGTATTGTACAAATACATCCACTTCTTATAGCAAAATTTCAATCCCCATGCTCTAAGGTTTATTATTTAAAACCAAAGATCTGCAGGGTTTAGGATATATGTAAGTTTATAAATGAATCCATTATTGGTGCTACATAGACAATGACCTGAATTCAGATCAGATTGTGACCCTGACAATATACAGACAGTAGAGTTTATCTCAGGAATTAGATTTAATAGGAAAAGTTTAATATGGTGATATACACGGTACAATTACTGTTTATAATGAATTGATATGGTACTTGAAAGTATTTTCTATATTAAAAAAAGAAATTAATTGAAGCTATAGTTTGAATGGTAATATTATCAAATGTGACTTGCAAATAGTCACAGCTTAGGAGACACTTTTTTTGCCAGAACTGAGAGAAGAATTTGGGCTTCCAGCTTTGACCACCCCTTTTCCATTTAACTTAGAGCTGTGGCAATGTGACAATGAACAGAGTTTTAACAGTTTAAGTAGTAGTGCTCTGTGCTGGGCTTGGCAGAGTCCTCAGTAGGAGATCCTTTCCCCCCTGGAATCAGGTGGATCCCGTCTGTTTCCTGTAAACAGGCCCATGTTCACAAACCCCAAAATTCTGCTGCTGACACCAGGATCAGAGCAGGCACTGATCTGCTGGTTCTTCCTGTTTCTTCCCTCATCATTCCCTGCAATTTGAAGGAGAGAAGATTATACTTTATTTCCAAAGGTGTTCTGAGGCCTTAATCTCTGATATATGAATAGTGCTTTTCAATTTGCCTTTGAAGGAGTTATGCAGTTCTGTGTGAACAGAAGTGAAGAACTGAGAGTGAAGTTTGAGAAGTTCCTTGTGATTCTGACAGGCACCCTCCTACTGAGGACTCTGCCAAGCCCAGCACAGAGCACTACTACTTAAACTGTTAAAACTCTATTCATTGTCACATTTAGTGAATCACAATTTTGCTTTATGCTTCTTTCTGCAGGAGCACTGGCATAATTTGAAGCAGCAACTACTTTAATGGGATGTAATGAGCAATTAATGAGCAAAATAATATCTGTGGTGTACATGGTAACAGCTTGTCACTGCTCCTTTGTTCTTGTTCTCATCATCTTCGTCAGCATCTGACCTATAATCAGAGTTTTTTCATGCTTATCCAGAGTACTATTATTTTAGGCAAGGCCTTGTTGTCCCTTTCAGCACAGAGAAAATGGATTATATGAAGAACTACATGAAAAGAGAATAATATGCTTTCTTGACAGAACCAGTCTCCCTTGCCCTCCACCTGTGTTGACAACAATGACTTCCTTAACCAAATTTTTCAGTCTCCTTTTCCACAAAGGAATGTTGTTTATAAATGTTTTCCTTCAAGCTGGAACATACCCTGAATTTTGCAGTAGGATTTGCAAATGTGTAGTCCTGAACCTTTCTTAAGTCTAGTTTAGACTTTTAGGATCTTTCACTGGGCCCCATGTTCCAGACACTTCTGGGTTCCCTTTTGCTCAAAGCTCTGCCCATGCAGTTATCACGAGGCCCAGGAGGCCCAGGTCCAGCTCCACTCCTTGCCTTTGTGTTGCAGCTGCTTGCTCCATGCTGGGCCTGGCAAAGGGGAGGGCATTTGCCTGTTTTTCTATGGATCAAGGGTCAGAATAGTCTTTTCCAATACCAGATAGCTGAAAAGCTAAAAATACAAGCTGGGAAGAAATTCTTCAGATGTAATTTGTTTCAATAATTCAAGATTCTCAAAGCTATTTATTCTCATTGCCCAAATGGTGTTTGTCTTGAGAGCTGAGGGGAATCAGCTGTCTTCTCTGCAGCCTCAAGGTGTATTAAGGATGGTATTTGAGAGTATTCATGGAGTAACTACACTGGAAAACAGAAAGCAATAGAGCATAACTTATTCTAGAATAATTTAAAACAAAAATTTACATTTCTATAACATCACAAGTTTGTTTTTGACAGGGAAGAAATGATTCAGTCATGAACTTTAGCATTCCTGAGAATTCCAGTTTAGTAAAAATGTAGAAGTTAGTTCATGATGTAGTACTTACTTACAGTACTTACATACATACTTATGTACATACAAACTATTTCTGTACCCCAGGACAATAATGTGAAATCTTTTTTGTAGCCTTCCTGGGGAGAAACCCATACAGTGATATATAAATATAGCTTTTCCATAGTGATTATTGATGCTACAGTGCTCAGATATTAATAATACTCAGATGCTAATAGTTTCAATTTACCTATAACACAGAGAAAAATCTCTTAAAAAATAAATTCAGGCAGATCCACTTCTTTTTCTCTTTTCCTTTTTTTTTTTGGGTTTGTTATTTTTGCCATTTTGTTGGGTTTTTTTGTCAGCCTGTAGCATAGATATGAGGAAAAGCAGGGTCAAAGTGCTTACAAAATAATAAAGGTGTCCCTTCTGAGTGTGCATCTTAATGGAATTGTTTACATGTACAGGGAAGCAGGTTTATAAGGTTTTGGACAGGTGGATGGTGAAGGTTAAGTTAAACCTGGAACCAGCTGCACAGAAAAGACCAGTATGTGGTTTTTCAAAGCTTGAGGACCTTGCAGCTGTGCATTGAACAACAGAGACACACAGGTGGGAGCAAAACTGTCAGTCCTTTCTCCAAAGGAAAGTTCTCTGCCATTTTTCTGTTTACATTTTTGTTGTTCTCATTGGCACTATGTGGCTTTTCTTACTGGAGTTTAGTTGAGTGTGTGTCAGGAGAGTTAACTTTTGAGCCTGAAAAATTAATATCCTTTGGGAAAGGATTTGGCCAGTCTTGTATTTGCTTTTCAGACATGATGGAAGAACACTGAAAAGGTAGGTGAGGGAGGTGTAGAAGACCATGAAGATTTGCAAAAATTGACTTTAAACTAGAGGAGCCTGTTTGTATCAAGTTGCTCTCACAGAACTGGAACTAAAGAAAAACTCAAATCTTGGTGTCCTGGTACCCACAAATTCTAAGTCTTTGAAGCATTGCTCATGTGTCTCTTCACTGAAGCTTAGTTCTGTTGTCTGTTTCAAGCTCTTTGTGCTTACCATATTTTTTTTTCGACCTTCCCCTGATAAAATTATAGAAAAAAATGCAGTGACAGAAGCCTGTGTGAAGACAGGGTCTGTGCTCTGTAATTCACAATAAATATTCATCTCCTCCAATCCAAGAGATTGCAAGAAGAGATTGTGGCCATTCAAGCCATGCTGCCTCCTTTGATTTGCTTGCCCCCATTCTTCATTTTGGAATACCATGAAAAACTCTGGTGTTCTTCCTCACAGAAGCATGCATATCTTATTTTGAGCCAATCTGTTTTCAGTAAAATTCTCTTTCAGTTCTGATAAAATTTTCCCACTGTGTTGATCTATGGAGCTGAGTTGCTGATTTGATAAACTGTGATGAAAAAGTAATTTGTCTCTCTGAAATAAAGGTTAACTGTCTGCCAGATTTCACTGTTCAAAACAACTGTTCTTTGCCTAGAGAAAAATGATTTAGAGGAAAATTGAAACCTGTTGAAAGCATCTTTTCCTTTCATTAATCATAATGCTTAACAGGTTTGGTTAAATGTGAGTTGCTTCTTTCCTAGGTGAGGTGAAACCCGAGTGTGTAGCTTCAGATCAAGAGGGATCTCCCATTAGGAACTGCCCAAAAGAGATCAGAGGTGATGTTTCCTGCTGAAGTGTCCATGGATTAGTGTGCATCCCTACTGCCTTGCATCCTGCTTTGCTTGGGGAAGCTGGAAGGCACACTGAATCCTCTGTGGCTCTGAGCATGTCTTGCCCACCTGATGTCAGGCAGGTCATGCAGACACCCCAGCTCAGCTTCCCCAAGCAGTGAAGCAGTAGCTGTGCTGTTCCATTAATTGCCCTGGAAATGTGTCACCTGCCCAGGTCCTGCAGGCAGGTCAAACAGTCCTCAAAAAGCAATTTATTGACTTCCTCTCAGGTATTATGTCCTAAATGTATTCTTGAAACTCATAGTTCTTAGAAGTCATTCAGCACTCGATGCATTGCTTTTTTTCATGCAGAGAAGATAGATTTACGACTTACTTAGGGAAGAGTTTTGGCACATTGTTCAATTTTTCTGATAAACACAGGTAAATATTTAAAAAAAAAATCTCACAAAGGGACTGTTCAGAGATGTGCTGATAAGAAAAATGTTACAATGTTTTGGAAGTTTGCACATAGAATATGAAATTGTATTCCTACTGCAATACATATTATTTTTTAAGTTCAGTTGTAGTTTGAATAATGTCTGGTAGTCATAGTATATTTGTCATTTGTAATATCCCCCATTTTGTAGATACTAGTGTTTGTTTCATCTAAAGACAATTTGTAAGAGATTTTGGACACTTTTGCTTTTTAGCAGGAGAATAAGTGCTGACATTTAAAAACCCATTTCAGAACAGATCTTGGGCACACAAGCTAAAGGTCATATTGGTCAACACAGACAACTTTTGATTCATTTGAAACTTGAAGGTGGACTAACAAGCACCAGTATTTGTCGAGTGATCGATTAATTTCTCAGTGATAAGGATGAAAGAAAATCTTTATGCCACAAGCAGTTTTGTCGAGTAGCTTGGAAAGGCAGCTTGATAGATGGAGCCTTCAGGGAAGAACCTAACAGGAATCAATTGTTTCCTGACTATAACTTAGCATGAGTTCCTAATTAACAACTCAACTCATCAGTAATTGTCAGCAGCCCATCTGCCTTTGCTTTATGTTCATGTGCTACCTACTCTTCACTCTAATCACCTACAAAAATTTGAGCTGTGTTATTAATATTCAAAATACTTGTCCCAGTAGATAATAACTTCTGGTTTTTGTCCCAGAAATATGTATTTGTCAGCTAGAACCAAACCAAATTTTAAATGGGGAAGCAAAAAGAATTATTTACACTTGAAAAAAGAATTACGGTGTTAGCAAAGCATCATTTGCCTTCTGTCATAGCTGCTCCTGTGCTAGCACCAGATCCCTCCCAGCTGATTGAAGGGGGACAAGCCTATATTCTGTCTGGCTGTACCATAGGAGGGACAGAAACACTTGCTGCATTTTAATGCCATCCATCTTTTTGTGAACAACCTTAGAAATGAATTGTGCTTTTCTGACACTTGAGTTGTTATTGTCCAGAAGCTATTTGGGATTCAGCATACACAACACGTGATCAGCTAGACTGGGAGTATAAAAAGCAATTAAATTGAGAAAAACAGTTGCCAGTAAAAAATATGCTAATTTGAGAACTTCAGGGTGTTGTTTTTTGAGCATTATTACTTTTTTGAAAGAGAGTGAATTGTGCAACAAGACTTTGGTTTTTCCTCTTTTAGGCAGTTCTTTTGCCTTAGGACTCTCAGCTGCTTTGGTCATTCTAGTTTATCAAATAGATACCAAGGTAAATTTTGCTTTTGTCAGTAATAACTGTGAGATCAGGGTTCCCAGATAATATAAGTCCTCTCCTTATTTTGAGGTTGACTTTGAAACTTTACCTAATCCTTACATTTCACAGTATCATCTCTGCATTAGTAGCCATTTATTTTGAAATAAAATCTTCCTTTTCATAACAAAATGCCAAAAATCTCTGAAAAACTTTAAATACTTTTTTTTTTTCATCAGTGACATTTTTGCAGCTATCATGAATGATGAGATTGATTTTCTTAAAATTGCTGACGGGAACTGTTGCGAGGGGTAGAGAGGAGAAAAATGTTTTTCAGTTTCTCTACAAAATGTTTGATTTCAATTTAGCAAGTGGAGGGACAAATGTGAGGCAGAGCTCGTAGCAGTGCCAGAACATGTCTCACCTGCCCCGTGGGTGGCTGATGCTCTCTCTGGAGTCCCAAACCTTGGGAATTTGGCTTTGGAATTGCAGTGTGACTGCCCAGGCTACCCACCACGGGAACAAATCAGAGCCAAGCATGCACAGCTCACTTCCTTTGGGAGAAAAGGATAATCCCTCAGCATGAAATGATGCCAAACTTAGCTGGGGTAGATAACATAGAAAGGATAATTTAATAAATATTTTATATCCTCTTGTCTGCTGGGAGGGTGAGCAGGGACATTTTGGACAGTATCTTGTAATTTTGAGAAGTAGAACCCTGAAGTTTGTGTCACAGGTAATATTTTGTAATTTTTTGTTTAAATGGCCATGGCTTATAGATGGCTTCATGGAGAAGGTTTGTCTTGCTCCTCCTTCTTTGTCTATAATGTTGGAAATGCCTGGAGAGGCAGTGTATTCCCTGGAGGGAATGTAGCTGAGAAGCAAAACTTTAAGTTGCCATTGATGGTTCGGCATTTGACTGAGCTCTGGGGAAGCAGATTAATGCACTCACAGTGGAACCCAACCAAAGACCCAGATGCTCCTGCTACACTGTGGTGTAAATCAAAACTACCCCAGCTGAAGACAGTTTGAGTCATGCCATGAAAAGGAGATATTATCTTATTTGAACATACTATGTCTGTGGAACATCATTCCCACTGACGGTTCACCAGCATAACTACTCTTGTCCCATTTATTTTCTAAAAATTCTTTCACACCCTGAATTCATAAGGGGTGCCAATATACTCCAGGAGTTCATCATAATCTCCTTTTTCTATCAATTTTATTAAATGAAGTTGGGGATCTACAGCAATAATCAAACCCCCCTACTTTCTGGCCTCTGTGTTCTTAACAGGTATGTAAAAAAGTCAATAATTTTATTTAGGAAAAAGAGCAAGGTCTCACACTGATATTTTAATGAGGAATCCACTTAAGAGGAGTTCAGTTTAAATTGTCTGTCCTGGTGTGCATTTTTCTGTACTGATGCTAAAAATACACCAAATATACAAGTTTTAGCTTTAAGTTCAGAAATTAATTCACAAAGCAGTTAAACAGCTATTAAAGAGGGAGAAAACAGTGCTGTGTCACCTCTTTATTACCTGGTCTCCTAAGCCTGTGTGTAAGAGGGAGTAATTTTGTTTCTGGCTATAAACTTGCTGAGCTGGCAATCTCCAGAAACTTGGTATCATGTTCTTAGCAGCTACCCCTACATTTAGATTCCTATTTTCTTTTTTTTTAGGAGTTTCCTCTTTTGCTTTTTCTGATGACCACAGATTTCCACAGCACTGTTTGTAACTTGAGCAGTAGGTTTTGTATTAACAGTCCCCACCCTCAAATAGAGTCTTTATAACTATTATCCCATCTGTGTGACTGCACTGTTAAAATTACAGCTCGTAAAATACCCATTATGGCCAAAAAAGTCCAGTAAGCATTCTGGAAGTAAAGATGACTTTTCAGTTACAATTACATGTTGTGTAAATTGAACACAAACTTAGAAGAGATTTTGATATTTGCAGTCCCATAATGCAGCACATTTGAGAACAGTGTATTGAAACCAAGTCTACAGCTGGCCTTTGCAGATGCCACTTTTGTGAGATAAAGAAATGAAAATACCTTCTGGGCTTAAGTGAGAACTGACCTACATTGCTACTCTAAGATAACTGCTCACTGAAGACAAAACTGTAGGATGGTTGTTCAGCACCTGAAAGACCTCAGGAAAGAACCTGGGCAGTTTATACAGGTCCCAAATGCACTGGGATGCTGATGAGACAGCTCAGGCTCATATTGTCTGCAGGAAATCCAGGCAGAGTTGAACAATACTGTCCTGTGCTGGGAGCTGGAATAAGAACAAAGCAGGTGTATGTTGACCTAGTCTGGAACCCATAATACAGGCTCTGTAGATTCATACTTACCAAATGGTTCCCCAAATCCCTGTACCTCGATGGGAGTAATGTCTTGAGTACTGATAGTGGAGTAGCAGCTTTAAAACAGCTGTGGCACAAGTTGCAGGGATACATGGCCTATTTCTTTCATATTCTCTAGTTTGTTTGAAGATCAAAATTCTGCTTTTCTAATTTACTTTGCTTTCAGTCTGTGCACCTAATTTTGTTTTGTTGAATTTTTTTGTTTGTTTTTCGTTTTTGATGGTTTTTGTTTTTAGCAGCAAAGTCATCAAAATAATCTTTTTAATGAAAGGCAGTTATATTAAAAAGGTGTGGAAAAAGCCACAAGATTTAGGGCAAATAAATGCAGCTGTGTTACAGTATAAATATAAGTGTATCTTTTAATTTAGTGTGACAGTACTGTTGCTGCTGTGATCAAGGTTTAGAAGTACTTTTTGCTAGGAATATTTTGTTTCTCAGCAGAAGTTGATGGAATCCAATTCAGAAATTTGTAATTGGCCTTGCAGTAGAATGCTGGTTTTCTCCACCCTCCCCTCAATATAGCACAAGATTATATGTTTTTATGTGCCTGCCAAGCTGAAATCTCAAGGAACAGATTTGTATGGAGTGTTAACTTCAATATGTAGCTAGGAAGCAGTGTAATAAAAGAAAGATATGCTGAAATTCCTGCAAATTACAGACCTAATCCACTTCCTGGGTGGCTCCAGGGAGTTCAGTTATAAAGGACAGGCTCATTTTACCAAAGAATAGATGAGCTTGAATGTATCTCTTGTAATTAATGAGGAGAAAAACCCTGAAGGTTGGACTGAAAGAAGGCGAAATTGCAGAGAGCAGAGTGAGGAAAGCAGGATTTTATCTATAGAATGGAACAACTAATTAGTTTTTATTTTTCCTAGAATATAGGACTTCAATTTTGCAGGGAAGTCCTGAAGCGGTAGCTGACCATTGATACAAGAGAGGATTTGATTTGTTACTTCTGAGTAATGAAATGTTTTGTTACTGGCACTGAAATTGCTGAGAGCTAAACTTAAGGAATGAGTTGTGTCCTGAAGTGAATCCAAGCTGGAGTGAGCATCTCCAGCTGGGAGGCACCAAGGAAAGCTAGAGGAATCTTCAAGGGAGCTTTGGAAGGCTGCCACCTCCCCTGAGCTGTTCTCAGTCCTTCAGAACGGCAGGGTGTGTACCTTGGGATACTTCTCCATCCTAAAGTTTTGGTGTGTCCATGCTCCCTTTTGGAGGTGGCCACCAAGGTACCTGAAACAACAAAGGAGAGTCAAACTTGGTTGCATTGACTGTTCCAGGTTTAAAACAATGGAAGCAACTGGAAGCCATGCAGTAAAGAATGCACTGGAATAAAGCATTAATTCTACATTGTACAGGGAGCTATTAAGAATAATGGAATCTTAATGTGTTTTTGTGACAAGATATTTGTGAATGTGTGTACATTTAGAAGTATTATTTTATTTAATTTCAGTAATATTTGTTGAGATGCAGTGACTTTCTGAAGACAAATACATATGAAAGTGAACAACAATGGCTGCTCTTTGAGCAAAATTTTACTATATCCTATTTAAGGGACATAGGAAATTCCAACTTTAACCACTACAAATATTTGCATCTTCAAGAAGAGCTTATTTTTTTGTGATTTATACAGAGACTGGCAGCTTAGTTCCATACTTTCAATTTGTAATGAATTTTTCAGATTCTAGAAGCAGTAAATGGTCAGTAGACTATCTATCTATCTATCTATCTGGCTATCTATCTATCTATCTATCTATCTATCTATCTATCTATCTATCTATCTATCTATCTATGTCTCTCTGTCGCTCTGTCTGTCTGTCTGTCTGTCTGTCATTCTGTTATTGATGGGAGGCACGGGACATTGCACAGCTGGACAGTCTGAATAAGCAGTTGCCAGAGCACACCAGTGATATTTTCTGCTTTGTTTGGAAGAAATGTCATTAGTCTTGGGGAGAGAGACCATTCCAAAGATATGTAGTTAGGCTGAAATCTTCAAAACTGGGATTAATTGTGGTTTTGTGGCAATTTTCAGCTTAAGTTCTGGGGTGACAGTGTTTCTTTGAATCTTTAAAACTTGAACTTATATTAAAGAAAAATAAATTCAGCAAATATGATTTAAATCTGTATGTGTTACCCAAAGAAGTGTAACTTAACATTTTAATAGGTAATTTCTAGGGCTGATCTGTCAATGAACTTTAAAAATTTTGAAATGAATGCTCAAAATAAGAAAACATGCCATTTAAACACATGATTTACTGATTCATTTCTGTAAGGCAGGGACTTTCTAGTTGTGCTAGAGAAGTATTTCCCTTAAAATGGGTTCTTCTGTATTTTGAAATGGGTGGTTTTGGTATCAAAGAGTGAAAAAAACCTCCCGTATTTTCCATTTCCCCTGGGGTAGAGTAAGGCTGGCCCTTTGCTAGAAGTCTGTAGATTTAGGCTGAATCAGTGCAAATTCTTCAAAATATAATTAATTGCATTACACTGAAGTTATCCAACAAGTCCTTCAAGTGTATAATCAACAGCAGTAATTTGACAAGTTTATCAATCACTTTACAAGACATATCCTGATTAAATAAGAAAGGGACTTAATCTTTGCAATACAACATAAATCATGTGTACTGTTCTCTAAGATATAGGATCAATTTAATTTTCTACAGCTGGGCTACTGACAGGTATTATTTAGAAAGCAACACCGAATTCCCTGCAGTGACTCATAGCTTGCTTGGAATTTGCATCTCCACTTGCCTGGCCCAGAGGAGAGGGGAAGGCTCTGATTTGAGGCGCTGGAGCAGCTCCTGCCCCGCGGGCATCCCGAGAGGCAGCGCCTTAGCGGGGACGGGCCGGGGGAGCCCAGCTCTGCCTGCAGAGGGACTGGCCAGAATCCCTGCACAGGGAGGGATTGTGCACTGCCCAGCAGCATCCCCAGAGTCCGGCCCGCACGTCCCTCACATCCCACGGGCAGGGCACGTGTGTGTTCATACGGGTTTGTGTATGTGGTTAACCTAACTCGGGCTTCATTAAACCCTAATACAAAGATTCAGTCCAGAGGGGTGCCCAGAATGTCTAAAGCTTCTTATCTTCTTCCTCCCTCCTGCAGGCCTTTCTTTTTCTTAGCTGTATAAGTTGCCCTTTTCTAATTTGAATTGTTGTTGTGTATCCAATACTGGTGTCCAACACAGCAACTTACTGGCTTTGTTTATAGGGGATTAGACTTAAAGAAAACTCAAAGTCTCTGACTTACAGCTGGTAAATCCCTGTGTAGGTGCTTAGCATCTTCATCTATAAAATCAGAATGAAAACACAGAGTTGAGAGCTGATTTTTTGTGCTCCAGTACATGTATAATGCTTCTAACAAAACCTGGAGTCTTCCAGTGAAGACAAGCTGCAACTGTTTAACTGTTTAATCTGTGCTGGCCTCCGGCTTGCTTTTAAAAAGGGGGAGGCCCAAGGTGTTAAAATTTATGTGCTATAGATTGTCAGCAGGGTGCATTAAGAATATAATGTTTTTTAATATAAATTCTGATTTCTTTTAAATATACTCTCTTGGTTGTAGTTGTAATTTACTGAATATTTTTGAATACATTAATGTATTTATTTTAAAGAATAGAAAATAGCTTCCTGCTGTTTATGCAATACTTTTGGTGGTTTAATTAATTGTCTAGACTAAAGGTATGCTGTACTTCTTAGTACAGATGTCTCCTGCAGCTAAAGGCATGCATTTCTTGGATGGATTAAGTAGCTATGAATGCTGGGGAATGAATGGACTTTGGAAACCTCCCAAAAATTTATTGTGTAATGATTTTTGTCATAGTGAAAGCTGCAGTGGCTGAAGTTCCCGGCAGAAAAATTAATCTCTTTCAACACAGTGAAACATTTTCTGAATACTTCTGCTGATATTCCTCTTCAAGAGCAAATTTCATGTAAATATTTGGGTTTTTTCTCCAGGTTTGGAGCAACAGTCACTCTGCCAAAATCAGAGAACTGTGGGCTTCACAGTTTACTTGGGACACTAATGGAAATATTCTTCTGACCCTAAGAAGTGCACATGTTGCTGTATAAACACAGTCAGGCTTGGACCTTGCTATGAGGTTTCATCCCTACATGGAGTAGAAGGGTCCCATCACTGAAAATTTTATGATTGAGTAAATAAAACCTAGGGATACAATAAATAGTGATAAAGTACAAAAAATACTTATATTTTTTATATGGAAGAGATATCTGGAACTTAAAATTGTATTTGGGGTTTTAAGCTGGGAGACTGGCTGCAGTTAAAAGAATAACTTATTGTTTTGATCTGCTGTTGTATGACACAAGTTAAAAATGTATTCCTCAGTACTGGTGAAAAGCGATGGCCCAGGGGAGAGCCTTTGTGACACTGAATTTTATTGTCCCTATAGACTGCTCTTTGATTTCTTGGCTTAGATTGTGAACTCGATTGGTTTTGGGCACTTATGACTCAGTGGTCAGGGCAGTGGGAGTGAGATCATCCCCTGTTCCCCTGCCCTGGGGTTAGGGATGGGCAGTGGGACAGAGCTCCTGCAGGTGCTGGCTCCAGGGACTCCGGAAACACCAGGGATGCCCCAAGGTGCAGCTGGCTGAGCTGCCCTGCCTGCAGTGCTGCTGCCTTCTAGCTTGCCTGGACTTTACAGATAAGGAATAAAGCTTTAAAAATTCTCCTGTATTCCCTCCCCCCCCCCCCACTCCCATTTCAGGAAAACAAGTGAATCAAATATTAAGGGAAAAACCTTTTCATAGTTATTGGATATTTCAAAATAAATTTTTGAAATTTTGAGCAATAAAGTTGTTGAGTTGTAGTTACAGGTGGTGCTTCTAAACTTCCACTGCTGTTGTTGAGACATAGCTTGTTCTGAATCTTGGATGAAAAGTGTCAGAGGTGCTTTTTTTTTTGGGAAAGCATTCCTTAGCACATATGCTGCACTCTGTAGTGTCATCACTGACCTCTCCACTACCACTGACATGTTTTCCTAAGAATGATAATAAGTTATGTTTTTGCAGTCTCTCTTTTGATTGCCAAATTGTGAAATCCCGGTGATGATTCATTATACTGTTGCTCAGAGGTGACAGTGACTTTTAATGCATATTGAGTGAAAATTGGGTGTGAGAAATTGCACTGGCAGCATTAGTTGTTACTGTTGTTAGTACTGAGCTGATTGTGACTTTTTTTTTTTTTAGTTAATAAGTCATTCACATGCTCATGCAAGCCACCTTGGAAATCCAAGCTTTTATAAAGAGAAAAGCATATCTTGAGGAGCAGCCACACAAACACTTGAAAGTTTTTCTAATGGTTCTTGCTCCCTCTTGCCCTAGAGCCAATAGAAGAGAACAGAAATTAGTCCACTGGCATTCATCTCACCCGTTTTCTCGATTTCCATCAAAACCACAATTATGGTACAAGGGTTTGGTTGTTGTTCTTATGACAGCTGTGGTTCATTCCTACATTGTGTTCTGAGCTTGCTGAGCTCCCCCCAGCCTTCCCAGCTGGCTTTGGGCCTTGTGCCATTGCAGGGGTCACTGTGGCTCACAGCAGGCATTGGCTGCCACAGCCAGGGGACTGTCCAGAGCTGGAACAGCTCACAGGCCTGCTTCTGTTCCTGTCCTCTTTACACGAGAGGGGGTTCATGGGTAGACTTAGGAGATTGTTTTCCAGGGATGTAGAACTTGGTCTGGGACCATACATTGTTAGTAAACTTCAGAAGACTCCCCTGGAACCCTTTCAATATAGTGTGTTTTTAGAGAGAATCTTTTATACTGACTTTGGAACTCCTTCCAAGTTGTTCATGTGTGCAAATCATTTCTGTAGACATTTGCATTCTTCAAAGCTACTTTCATGCTTCTCATCCTGTTTTGATATTTCCCATTGCCATTGACTTTAGGAATGTAAGACATGGAGGCTCAGAGTGAAAGGATATCTTGAAAGAGCTGTCATTTTAATGAGAAATGCTACTGGTTGAAGGTAGTCTCAGGATTTTAATTGAATAATTCCATAGATTGTCAGTTTTGTTTGAAGCAGGAATGTCATGAGCAGAATAAGACAAACATGAAAACCTAAGTACTGTAGAATTCAATTTATACTTTTGCTTGAAAAGGAATATCAAAAGGTATCATTGCATGTTGCTTATGTAAGTTCACACCTTTTATTTGTACATATCTATTTCCATTTCTAGATGTCAGTATTCAGGAAAATACCCCAACCTTACATCGAAAAAGAAAAGCATTAAAGGAATCTATCCATGTTGTCTCTGATGTGGATCAAAGGAAATTGTATCCATTTGGGATAAATGCTAAAGTAATCATGGAAAACTTCCATGATCTTCAGCTGTGTTCTTTATGTACCTTAAGAAGACAGAGAAGCGTGATTTTGGGAGTAGCAGAGAGCTCTGGGGCTGTCAGGAGGATGTCAGGATCTTTCTGATTCTGAAAATGAATTGATCTTTAAAAATAGACTCCTGTATCCACATTTAGATATTAAAAAAATAAAAAAATCTGAGTGTAATTAAGTTTGTGTGTCAAAACTCATCAGATTTTTTAGCACTTCTTTTTTAGGGCTCAACACAGCTATTTTTATTTCATCTGATGAATTAAATCTTTGACTTCTACTTCCTTTTTATTACTGAATCTCTGCTAATCTCTTTTTGAAGTATATGCAAGAAATGATATCTATTCATTGTATTTTCTTTTTCTGGCAACAAAAATTTGCCATTCCATAGCTGAACATTAGAAGCACTACAAGTGTCCATGATCTTTGATTTATTATTTTTCTGTAAAGTTGTTGTTTTATAAAGTCAAAGAACTTGAAATGTGTTATATTCTCCAATTAGAAATGAAGAATATAGATGGCCTTTAAAAGAGGGAGTTATGAAGATTTCTGACAAGGCAAAATAAGATTTTGTTGCCAAATTTAAAAAGACATTCCAGACTGTCCTGTTCAATATAATTATTATAATCAGACCAATATATTTAATGTAATAAGTTATCTGTTAATAAGATGAAGTAATAACCATATCAAATAGTTCAACAAATATACAGATAAAGGTAACATTTTTCCATTTGCATTTTTGCTCACATTTTGATGAATGCACATTTGGTCAGAAATAATAATTCTAATGATTGATTCTGTGACAGTTATTACCATTTGAGAAATCAAAAATATTGATTTTTTTAAAAAGTCAAAGCTAGAAATACTACACTTTTGGAGTTATAAGCTTTTCTTGAGATTCTGTGTGGCTAATGCAACTTCTCCTGTTGTCCTTCCTTCTGTGCTGGTCCTGTCAATAGATTCTGATTTTCTGGATTGTGGCCTAACAGTGCCAGTTTGTCAGGAGATAAAGCCACATGTCACTTCAGGATGTGTTAGCAAGGGTTTTGTGTGTAAGAAACAGGAGGTAATTAATCTGTGCTATTTAGAGCTAATGAGGCAGAAACATTGCTCAGATTTGGATGTCACTTTGATGGTGTCAGACGTGCTGATGTCAAACATGCCAACAAATTCCAGAGGAGAGCAAAATGGAAATGATGACCTGTGACCGAGGCTAAGTGAAGCAAGTTTCTTTAGTCAGAAGGTTGGAGAAGGCAGGAGCTGGGGCTCCTCAGCTGCTCCATGCCCAGGTCCAGCAGGGAGGTGGAGAGCAGCTGCTGCCAGCAAAACCAAGTACCAAACCCTGAGAGTGCCTAAAGCAGCTGCTGGGCAGGGAGCAGGGACCTTCCTGCCCATGTCTCCTGTGAGGGATGAACATTACCCACTCTTACAGCTCTCTGCAGCCCCTGCACTTTTAAACCAAAGCTGTAAGGAACAAAACTCTCCCCGTGAAGAGTCAGTGTGGAACTGCTGGCTCCAGGCTGGAAAATGGAGCAGTGACAATTTATCACTCAGTGATAACAGTAGCAGCCAACAAACATTTATGATGGGGCAGACAGTTCTGGATTATGCCACTGCATTTACCAGTTGTAATGTCATCTGAGGGAGTTTGTCCTCAGTGGTTTAAAAATGTGTTTCAAAAAATTTCATAAGACCATTTTAAATAATTACATGGACAAAATTTTGTTAAATCAGCTGTGGGACTGTGTGTAGTGTTTGTGAAGTCAAGGTCATTATAGATGCAGGCAAATACCTTAGGCTGTATATTTTTGGGAAAGAGCATGAAAGCACTACAGCAGGCTAACTACAGAGGTTATAGAAACTCCTTTGTCGCTTGTTAAGAACATTTTTGATAAATATCTGTCAGAGATAACATCAATATTCTTCACTGTTTAATGGCAAGTATGCATTATAGTCTTCTGCCATCTGTTCCAAACTTCTCTTTCACTGATGCTATGAAAAATACAGAAACCCCTCCCTTTCTTTGTCAGACTATGGGGTTTTTTTCATCTTTTTACAATATCATCTTTGAAGTCACTTGATTTTTTTCTCATCTTGTTTGATTTCTTCTCTGCTTGTGTCTATTTGTCTCAAAAATTAAATGCAATAAATAGTTAAAAGGGAAAACCACTAAGCAGTAGAAAGAAGTAAAAAGAAGATTGGAATCAGAAAGGAGAACTAATTGTATAATTACAATATTGTGTGTGCAGAATCCAAAGGGAATGCTGTTATAGAAAGAAATGCTGCAGGAAGAAGGAGGTGTAATATAGAGGAAAGCAGTGAATAAAACAGGATAACAGAGCAGGTAAGGGGAAATTCAGAAAGCTTGTGGGAGTTGAAAGATGGATGAAAACAGCCAAGGGATTGAAGAAAGAACAGCTGACAAATGGAAAGAGAAGCTGAAAGGGGACTGGAGTGGAGCAGATGGTGGGTGGGGTGGGCAAAGCAAGAAAGCGAAATAGCTGAAAAACTAGTTCAGAGGAGATAGCAGAAATGGAAAACAGCAATATCTAGGGAGAGCTGAGTATAACCACTGGAGCTGGGAGAATGGCAGCAAGTGCTGAAGGAAATTGAGTAGGGATAAATCCATGGGAGACAACAAAGAATTGATATTTGGGAAGTGCAGTGTAATTTCAGGCAGAAGAGTTCTACAAAGGGTTTTCAGATCTTTCAAGCAGGTTCTAGTTTGGAGCTGCTGTTGTCATCAGCTCTAGAGCTTCCTTTTCAGGGGCAGGTTGTTTATTGCAGTTTTAGTAAAGCTTCTGCAACTATTTTCAAAACCTGGTTTGATCTCCAGTTTGAGATCTTAGTCTTCAAAAATTTTACAGATATTACCAGCCATTGTAGACACAAAGGAGAAAGCTTGTTTACCTTGAATTTCTTGGACAAGGAAATCTGAAATGTTAGCAGTTCTGTACAATTGTCTGGTTTACTGTATCCTCTTGTATCTTGCATCATAAAGATTTCACATTTCATTTCTTTAAATGGATTTAAATCCATTAACATTTTAATGCTATTTACATGTTCAATTTCAGTAGGTTTTCTTTTATTGCTTTCCTGCTGCTTAAGCAATTGGGTTCAGTGAGTGGAGGACCTTCCCTCCACCAGCTCTTTGCAGTAAGGACAATACTGAACACAGCAGTCACCAACAAAGTATTGCCATGCCAGTGCTGTGGGAATCACATCACAGAAAGTCAAACACAGACGTGATCCACATCTGTGGATCTTTATTTCATGTGGCAATCAAGGAGAGAGGTGTCAGATGTCAAAGGGGAGATGTCAGTCTGTTGGTTAGTTGTTTAAGGTTTTGGGGCTGTACTTTCATTTCAAACTTCTGTTGCTGGGGTAATACAGTTATTGCTGAAAAAGGAGGAGACATTAATATCACTGATGTCCTGACCATTAAAGAAGAAGTAAATGAGTTTATTAGTGATTGAATTATGGTTTCTCATTTGTTTAAAATGTACTCTGCTAATCTCACCATATCCTTAGAAGAGAGTTTGAAAAAGGGAGTAGACAAGGTGAAAAATTGCTCTAAATGTAGCTGGGAAAAAAAAAGAAAATATGCCCCAAACTAACTAAGGTGTCCTTGTGTGTGCCAGTCAGGTTGTTGATATTTGGGATGGTATTTTGCTGTTGCTATCTGTGTTTTGGATTTCCCAATGCTTTCCTTTTTAAATGAAGTGATATTGAATCACATGGTGGGGAAAAAGTGTCTACAGCTGTTAGAAGTTGTTCAAAGATATGAATATCCCTGTGTGTCTTCACCCTTAAGTAATGTAATTTTCTGAGAAATACACAAATTTTTCCCAGTGAAATTCACTATTCCCTGGAAAAGGGCACTGTCTGAAAAAAAGTAAACAGACATATGTAGAATTTAATATACAACAGTGATTTTGTTTGATTTTTAATTATTTGTTAATAGTTCTTCACTGTGTTTACTTGGAATATTTGGAATTCCAAGTAATACTTTGAATAAATCAGTAGTAGTAAAAAAGCAATACTTCTTAAAAAATATGCTACAGGTAAGATGAGATAAAGCAGTGTTTGTCATAATTCATATGAAATTATGAATTATGTAGAAGAGAGAAATTCTCATTGGAGGGTATAAATTCTTCTTTTGATTACTTTGGTCAGGGATTGAAATTCAACACTTACCAGAACTGATCATTATTTTGAAAAATAAGTGATCCTATCATTTACAGTTATTTAAGGTTCATTATTTACTATTGGATAATTTTATTTCTGTTGCTTTATAGTGTAAATTATAGCTGCTTTAGGAATTTAAATTGTTTTGAGGTTTTCATACATGGCAGCATAATTAATAATGTTGATATTTAAGGTATTCCTGACTAAATCTTGTATGTTGATATGAATACAACAGATCATGTTTTTCAGAATTATTTTTCAAGGTCCAACAAATACAGGCAGCTGCCATGATAGACACTCAGATCAATTAGTTCATATTCTCAGGAACTGCAGGAGGTAACCACTTGTACCAAAACCTGCTAAGATAGGCAGGGTCTCAGACTCAATGGAAATGGCATTTACCATTCATAGTCAGGAACTGAAACAGTGAGAATAGGAAGGAAACAAGAAAGGGCACACATAAAGAGCTCCCATCCTGACTCAGTTTTGAAGAGTTGTCCAGTATATTTTATAACATTTATATAAACAAGCAAGTTTAATCTCAGATGTGTGTGATAGATTGGAAATACCTTAAGTTTGAAGTAAGTATTTTATCCCTGGTTTATCAGAGGTCTTTCTCTGCACCTGCTTTTCTTCCTTATCCTTTTCACCCCATACCTTTGAATATGTTGGCTGATTTTAGCTGTTTTGGAAAGGATTAGAGATCTCATGAGACATATGTTTATTTAGTTTTTTTTCTTCTAGCTTATTTTATTTTTTGAGATGGGAGATAGACCATGAATGCTTCCACTGAAACCAATATCAGAAAATTGCTTTATTTGACATGAGAGAATATATATGAAGTGAGACACTGGAAATCAGTCTGTATTATATCACTGCTCAGACTTATTTCTAATACTTTCTGTCTGCTGTTGTAGGTGGATGGGTTGAACTTGTGCATTAGTAGAGTTCATGACTGCTCAGATGATATTTGCATTAATTTAAGTTATTTTGCAGTCAACCCCATGACTTTGGATTTCAGTGGTCAAATAGTTAATAGCATGTACGCTTAGTCACTCTAATTTATAATTTGGGTATGCATAGACAGAACTAGGAGATGCATGCTCAGATTCTTTAATAATAAATGTGTTGGTTCTGATACACAATTCCTATTAGAAATCAGATTAGGAAAAAAGTTTTGGATGTTTTTCTTTTTAAAGTTATGAGATGTTATGAAAAATCTCAATCTGAAATATATCTTAATGAGACCAACTCTGAAAGAGAGCAATTTGGACCCTCTCTCTAGGCATGGAAGCTGTATGAAAACACAGCAGAGCATTTTTCTTTCATCAAACAATTTAGCAGCAGAGTTAAAACAGCTGCAGCTGCCAGAGCTTCTGTCCCATGAGCAGCCCTGCTCACCAACAGGCCATGTAAACATCTGAGGGGTCTGGGAGGGTTTTGAAGCATTTGTCATTTTTATCTGGGGTATAAATGGTCCAAATCCTTGTAAATGTTTAATGTGTATGTAAGATGCCACGTTCTCTATTCAAGTGAAATAAAACTCTCTTAGACTATTTCATGTAGGAAATACTTCATTTAGTATTTTGTAAAAGAAAGCAACTACTGGTTGCAAACAATAAAACATGCACACGGCTATTTTCAATGATTTATTTAGCTTTCAGGGTATTATCTACCTAAATAGAATAGGATGCTGGGGTTGGTTTTTTTTCCACTTACTGGAGTCAGTTTGGAATTCAGAAGTCAAACATTCTGGGAAGCACTTGAAAAACCCGAGTATTGAGTCCTGTGTGTAATTGTTGAAGATCGGATGTACACCTGGGCGTGTTTTGAACAGTGTTTGCAGCTCCTCAGAGTGCTAAAATCACAAACAAGGTGTGAAATAGAGCTTGTCACTGCTGAAGACTTGTCCCTTCATCTGAAATCTTCCAGAAGGTATTTGTTTCTAGCAAGTTTATCTAAATACCAAGTACTGAGTTTTTGACATCAGAAAGGAAAAATTCAGAAACCTGAGACAAATTGAAACAAAGAGTGCAGGGCCTTAGCCAGCTTTTGGCACATTGATCCGGGGGCACTGACCTGAAGTGTTGAGGCAGAGTTTATTTGCAGCTACAGAATTCCATTGGAAGTAGGATGCTTTACACAGAGTACAAATAAGAGAAGTATTTAGTGTTTGTGACAGAGTAGAAAAATAATACATACCGGTTGTTTTCTCATTAAAATGTTTTTTATTGAACTGTTTTTGTTAGGGACCCAAAAACTCCTCTGCTTGGAAAGGAAACAGGAAAACAGTTACAAGCTTCTTCTAGAGAAAGCATTTTCCTTAGAGCTTTTGTGTAAGATATGTGAGAAGCAGGTTCCCAGGGTTTTCCTGAGGACTTTCAAAAGTCAGTAAAGAAATGCAGTAAATATGTTTCTACACTCTTGTGACTGTATTTTTATTTGTGCAATATAATGTATTCCAGAGAAATATTACTACATAGGGAAGTTAAGGTTGCAAATTGAAGGTTCTAAACTTGAGGGCTGCCATACTGAAACATCATTTTCATGAAAGCTGTGCCAAGCAGAACCAGGCTTGAGAATGTGGCTGGATGTGTCACTGCTTGCTTTCCTGTGGGTGGGGATGCTTTAGCAGGTGCTGCTGACTGAGGTTACATTCCTGTTTTATAAACTCATGGGCATTTAGCATGTATTACTTCAACCCAACAGTATGACTTTAATTAGAATATATTTTGTCTTCTGTTTGAAAGGCAGGAATGATTTAGAAATACATATAAAAATTTTAGTGCTGCTGGCAATTCGGAGAAGGCTGTCCCTGTGAAGTGCAGGGGTAAGTCTGTGCTGACCTCTGAGTAGTGGGAAGTGATCTTGCCAGCTAGTTTGTGGGTGAATGATTTGCTGTGAACTTTTCAGGGTTTATAATGGTAATTTGAGTTAGGCAAATAAAAATATTGCTAAAACATCCCAAGTGATTCAATTAAAAAAAAGAATGAAATCTCCTTAATGCAGATCCTTTGTTCACCTCTGCAGCTGGCATTGGTTTGAATATACTGATAGCACCAGAATCCTGATTCTGGGGAACCTCACTGGTTGGCTCACTGGAGGCTTGGCCTCCAAATGCAGCTTTCTCTGCTCTTGTTTTACTTGTGGGTATCTTAAAGATTCTTTCAGGATTCCACTTCTATCAGGAAAAGTTCTAGTTAAAGACTATCTTTTAGTTGTGTTCAACAGTAAGGCAAGGTTTTTTTGGGCAGAAATCTGTGATGATTTGCCTTGTATTTCCTGATCTTGCTCTGTAGGTCTCTGTGTTCTACAATCACACTTCTGTGATCACTATTCCACATTTAGTGTCAAGACAGGGCTTTTCTACACAACCCTACAGCAAAGTGAGCTATGTGCAATTGCTTCAATTTCTGCACTTGTTTCTCAGATCCTAAGTTTTCCTTTACATTTTGTGCCTTTGGCACCTTTTGACATATTTACAAGTTTCTGCATAGTTGTGAGCATGAAATGCAAATATGAAATAAAAGACAAATATGTTAGCAAAACCAGGGTATTTTTAGGTGAAAAACTAGATTATTATTATTAGGAGATACCATTGTATCCTCTCCTGTTCAATGCTAGACACATTCTCTAAGCTGCTGCCTGAAGCAGAGAGGTGGCAGCACGTCAGGGGACAGAAGCTGAGAATGCAGAATAGTTGGTATTTACCTGGCAGAAATAAGTGCAGTGAGGTGACTCAGTGGCCTGTGGCCCTGGGCTGGCTGGGGCATTCCTGTGGCACATGCAGCCACAGGAGCAGCCAAATGAGCATGCTGGGACACTTCTGACCAGACCCTGCCCTCCTGGCTCAGGGCAACCAGGGTGCAAACAGAGCTGAGTAAATAAGAGTGAAACCCTTAAATCCTCCATTTAAGGTTAATACTGCTGGCCTGTGCATAAAATAAAGCCACAAGCATGAAAAGAAATGAACATGGTAATCCTTGGTGGGAATCTAGAGTGAAAGTCACTTACTGCATTAATAGTTTCTGTGTCTGAACAGTGTTGTTGAAACACTTTACATTTGGCAGAAAAAGATCTGAAAAAAGTGGTACAGTCATGTAATTATTGATGCATACAAACCAATTATCTGTGCAGAGCTGTCATCCAAGGACACTACTGAAGCTGTTGTTGCCAAACTGTTGGTTAAAATCAGTATTGATGAGTTTTTTATATTCAGTGCTGTTTCCCTGCACACACATATTCACAAAACATAATGGAGTGTGTACATCTAACAAACAACTGAAAAAATCTGCTTCTGGGCCCTCTCATGAACTGTTCAGCTGAGTTTCAAAAGAATCCAGTGAAATTGGCACTCAGGATTTCTATCTAAGGGGTAGCACAGTGCCAAATTTCTTTGACATTTTATATGAGGAAAGTCTTTTGCTGGATTGTTTTCTGTAACTTCACTGTACTTGGAACTTGGTCTTCACTGCTGAGAGCAGCACTACAATGGCAAAGCGAGGAGAAGAACTAACCAAAAGAAATAGTAGATGTATTGGGCAATAACATCTACCACTGCTCGAATATATTCTTCTGATCTAAACAAAGGCTACCTAATTTTCAAACTGAAAACCAGATTTTGAGGCATTTTAAGCTGGGGGAAAAAGTTATTATTTCAGATTAAAAGCATGTGTCTGGTAAAGGAGGAGATACAAAAGGAGTTTGTTGAATTTCCAGCTGTTACTTTTTAAAATAAGAAGCTTTAAGTGTCTCAAGGAGCTGTAGGCTAACAGTTCAAGGCAGGATATTTTACTTTTCAATTCTGTTTGTAAGAACTTAGATTTTTTTACCTTTGATTCCTTGTCTCAAAACTAAAATATTAAGTATGTTTACAGCACTACCTTTGTGACTCCTCGAGGTGAGGATTCAGGCTGGCCTCTGGTGGCATTGCTGCCCCCAGGCCATGGTGCAGCTGGAGCTGCTTTTCTCAGCTGTCCTTTTTCTCTCAAGTGCTACCACAGGCCAGGGTACTTAAAAAAACTTAACTCTTCATTCTGAGCATGCTCAATTGCTAATAATTTTATCAAAGTGTGTTGTTTAATCTAAAAACTGTGGAGTAGCATTTAACTTAATGTGCAATTACTATGTAGCAGTTAATGACATTTACATATTAAACATCAAAAAGTGATTTTGCCTGTAGCAAAGACAGCTAATCTTAATTTTTGGAATGCTCCTGCAAAGCAGAGACCCAGCTTTATTGCTGTGATAATGACATTAACAAGGATCTGGGTCCTGGAAGTTGGCAAGATCCACAAAACATTATCACTTTCACCTTTGAACTTCATTATTAGTAGAAAATATTATTCTATTCTGTAGATGTTCGCTGTGTATTCCCCTGAATGGTGCTGGGAGCATTGGTCCCAGGCTGCTGCAGACTTTATTGTTCCCAAATGCTGCAGCACCGGGGCTGCACCACAAATTGTATTCAACTCGTGCTACATCAGCCCTCCCCAAATGCTGGCACAGAGCAAGGGATGAAGTGGTTGTGAGGCATTTATGAGCACAGAAAAGGGCTCACTGACAGGGCTGGCTCAGCTCTCGCTGTATTTTCTGAAGCTATTGCCAGCAGTTTAAAAAGAAATTAGGAGTATTTGGCTGCCAGGGATATTCCACATTTTCCACCTGTCTGTGCTTATCAGTGGGTACAGCTCCTGACCTCAGTGGCTGATTTCTTGTGAGATTGTGTATTTTGGAGAGAAACAACGCTTTTTGCCTAATCCAAATGCCATTTCATTCTTTCCCAAGGCCCATCATGTGTTTGGAGCCTGTAAGACTCATTCCAGCACTGAAAATTAACTGCCTGAAACTTGACATAGCCTTAAATTTTAAAAGAGATTTTATAATGTTTGTAAACAACAGTTAATAGGAAAAAAAGGTAAAATTGTATGTGTCATTCTGTTTTCTACTGTACACAATTTGCAGTTCAAAGTGAATATATTAAATGAACTCCCCTGAAGCTACTATTTACAGTAGCCTTCCAAGAATGATGAAAGCTTTTAAATAATGTAGGATATTACATGACTTGTTTTTCAAAACATATGCACTGAATGTTTCAGAGTGAAAAGTCTGTGTTTCAGGTTAGATGGATTGCAGACAGCTGCTGTGTTTACTGAATGTTACAGATGGAATGGAAAATAAATGTAGGGTGAAGACTAAGAAAATGAAGGATTCTTAAGAGTGCCTTATGTCTGAACAGCAGTATCTTAAAGGTGGATTAGATTATCTCATACATCACGTTGATAGCCAAGGAAATCTCACTCTCTCTTCTACAAAAAAACCCCAAACCCAACAAAACCAAAACAAAAAAATCTCTGATGTCTTCTAAGTGTATTTTCTGGGAAGGGGCTGTGTTGCTGCTGCTTGTATTCCCTTCCCCAACTTCTTCAGTTGTTACCCATGACCAGCATTTCTTGTCTATCCTCCTGTATCAAGGAAAGCCTTAGGTGTCAATGTAATGAGGTTGTTAGAGAGTTTAGGATGCAGATGGACATTTCTCCATTAGATTATTCGTTTGAGACTTTTTAGCCAGGAATTCCTTCTCTTGTTGCATTTGTAATGAATTAACTGCTGCTTTTGTGTGTGCATCTTGACAAGGTGCAAGATAAGCAGTGAGAAGACTGACCTGGCTTCATGCTGATGGCTCATCTGCCTCCTATCTATCCACCTGTTTTTGGATGGGTTTTGCATTTTAAACTAAGCCTTAGACTATCAAAATTGCACAGTTTACACTGTGAAAGACTGCTTACATTTAACATAAAATATATCTTCACAGACCACTAGAATTACTGCCTTGTAAAATCCTAGTAAAAGATGCAATCAGAAATATAATTATATGTATTTATGGGATAATTAGGGTAAAATTCTATTTTACTTCCTCAGCCAGAGAATGAGTTATTCCCTGAGCAGAAAGCTCTACACCTCACAACTTCAAATTTCTTTTAATAAAAAGCTGTTATTCACAATTAGGGGTTAGCTAGTATTCTCTAGATTCAGAACTGAAATTGGGCAGATAACGCTTGTCTCCCTCAAAAGTAAAATTACAGAGAAGTAAGTTATTCCATCACTGTTATTTTACTTATGATATCTTTATAAATGTGGGTTTTTTTTTTGCAGAAGCAGAGAAAAAGAAATGAATCTTTAATCTTTGTATCACAGTGAAAGTTAATGAGAGGAAAATAAATGTAGTTTCTTGCAATAGGAAGCAACGCTACTAGAATTTCCTTCCCTTAATTGGGGGGAAAGAAGTCTGATGGATATGCAGAAAACATCCATTTATCATAACATACACGTTACAGTAGCTGGAAACAACATTCCTCTGCAACAGTCTTCTAAAAATTCAGTTAAAGTTTAGAAATATGCTTCTCAGCAGGGCAAAATAGCCCCTGTGGAACTCTATTCTCCATTTCCTTGGTTGTTTCCTTATTCCCTAAAGTCAGGAAATTGAAGGAAAAAAACAAAAGAAAAATAAAATGGAAGCCTTGGGGCACATGACTGTTAATCTGTACAGCTGAGAGGTGACACAAGGGTGAGGAAATGGGGTTTTCCAACTATGAATTAATCTGCTTCTGTTCCTTGAAGACTGATATTAAAACCAAACCTGCCCTGGTTGTTTCTTATGTGAAACTGTGCTTCAAGACTGAATTTATGTATCTTTTGCAACCATGCTACTGAATGTGAGTGAGCTGTAGGCTGTGGTATCACAGCTTGTTCTCTGTTGGGGTGTCTGCAGCACTCAGCTTTGCCTCCCAATGTCCCTCAATATTCAGTTTATGTCTTTCTAGGCTAGGAACAGCAGCATGGCAGTAATTTGAGAAAGGCTCTGCAAAAACATACAGTAAAGATAATAAAGGAAGTAATAATGTGCTCCTTCAGATATTCTCTCTTGGGCTATAGATTTTATGTTACGGTAAGAGAAGGCGATAAGCCATCATCCCTTGTCCAAGAAACCAAAAAAAATAGCTAACAGAACTTGCCCAAGGAAAAGGCATTAATTGGTTGTCTCCTTCAGTACAGTCACCTTTAAAAATAAGCCTAGTTTTTAAAATAAAAGATTCCAAAAGTAGTATTGTTTCATATAGTATTTCTGTATTATTAAATACATTCCTTATACTCAGATCTTAATGAACTGTATCAGAAAAGTCAAGATGATCCATGTTTATGCATTTAGATTTTGATGTACTTTCTGTAAATTAAGCATATGATAGAAGGGAGTGTGCACTATTCTGAGGCTGCATGTCTCTGTTAACTGCTTCTTTTTTGTAAGAAAGCAAACACTGAAAGACATTTTTCTGTTATACAGTATGTAGAAGCCATGATTTAAGAAATGTAATCCATCATTTTCAACTGTTCTATTGACATGCATAAGTAGTGGGGAAAACAGATCCTTGGGAGTTAAAAAATGAGTCAAAAAATAGATTTGTGTTTAATCTCAATGAAATGTCTTCCTCCAAAGCAGAAGTTTCAGCCAAGAAAACTTGCATACAATAAGTCTATTTAATTTTGTAATAATTATTGATTTGTGTAATATGATAAAGCTTTAAGCTGAACAATTACACTTGCCCTGAGAGAAATGTCAGCAGGGGCAGAAAGCAGGAGAGCCTGTGGGAAGCCACAGTGCTGCTGCTTCCTGGGAAATCTGGGCTGGAGGATGATGTAAAAAAAAATGGGCTACAACTTGTGGTGGTCATGGGCTCTCCCTGCTGCTCCTCCCTGTACAATGCTCAGCCTGGACATTGTCTCTGGCACTTCATGCTCTCCTGCCACCCCTCCCCGTGCCCCCTTTGTGGAGGAAAATGTGTAGAAGAAGCAGGAGAAAAATGGCAATATTTCTCTGTACTCATCACCAGTGTGCCCATGAAGGTTCTGCTGGGCTTGATGCAGTTGTCCAGAAGACAACTCCAGAAACTGGCAGCAGGATGAACATCCAAACCTGCTCCCAATGCCTTGGGAAGGTATCGTGGTGTGTGTTTGACTCTGCTGTCAGAGCAATCTCCCCCTCGTTAGACCAAACTACATACCAGAGTGATCAGTAAAGAAGTTTGATCCTCTGCTAATGTTTTATATGCTGAATGAGGCATGCTGTCAAAAAGTGTTTCATGCCTCATCTACTGCTAAGTGCACTTCCAAGGGCTTTTAAAGAATTGTCTTTCTCATTCATCCAACAGAATGACCCTGAGAATTGATTTCATTATCTAGGCAAGTTAGTAGTGTGCCTTGCTCTGGATTAACTGCAACTTTGGAAGTGGTAATGTTTTCCTAATTTGAAATAATGTTTTTACCCCGTGGTTTCTAAAGCCAATCAAATGAAGAACAGAAATCACCAGTGGGAAATGTAGGAATTCCTTTGTGCATTAGTATTTTAGAACTACACTGAGATGGACAGCAATGACTGTAAAGATACTCATTTGGATTCATGTAAGCATCTAGTCCTTAGCAAGTGTAAGCCAGTATATTGCATAAAAGACAGTCAACATGAGTGGACTGGGCTCTGAAAATTGTATTTTAAAGAATTTTATCAAATCAGAAGGAAAAAGAGATTACAAAAGTCCATACAGTTCCATCTATGTTTTGATTGACAAGTCAGATTGTATTGAAATCTGGGATACATCACTAATTAATTGCTCTGTAGTCATAAGTTATGGGAATTTTGAGAAGTTCTCCCTGCAGTCCTATATTGGATCCCAAAGTTTTGGATGCTGATCAGGGTCCAAACAGGATACTGTGACTATCACCCAAAGGAGTAGAAGGGGAAGCTAACTGGAAATAAGCTCATGCCATTGGGAAATCCCTGGCCATTGCTGACCTAAGCCATGTGACCAGAAACCTACACAGATCAATTAAAAGGGGGTTGGTGGTAATTTTTTAACCACTAATAGCTCTGTTATTGTAACTGGAGGAGGAATAACCACACTGAATATTAAGGGAAAGAAGATGGCAGTTGTTTGTCCTGACCTTTCAGCACACTTTGTGCTTTCTAATTTTTGAAGTTTCAATTAGAGAGGTAAATATGCCACAATTTCTTGTCATTATATCACCAGGCTACAGAATTTCTTTTTAATTGAAAGCCTAGAGAATTTGAAAGGAAAGAATCATCTTGATCCTTATAGCAGAACTTCCCTACCTGTTTTATTTTTGCCATTAGCATGCCTGCGGAAAACCAGGTCTTTGGTCTGTCAAGGGCAAAGATAAATTTGTATTTCTTTTGCAAAGGGCCTTCACTGGAAATCTGTACTGTAGGGAATACTGATTGCAATGAAAGAAAGATCTTTGTATCTTTATTGTCCATAGCTCAAGATGATAACCTTATGTCTAAGAAAGTACAAGTGAAAATATATTCATCATATGCCTCAAGCATGTATAAAAACCTATTATTTCAGAAGAGTTCTGCATCCTGAGCAAATCTGTGCTGAAATGGGATGAGACTGACTTTTGGCAAATATTTGAAGGTGTCAAAGATTCATAAGTTTGGGATTTGAGTTAGTTGTTTATAGAATAAAATTTGATTATATATCAGAGAGTGAGGGAAATATTTAATTAAAAAGGTACTTCCAGGCTTGGCTTCAGGCTGAATGGACAAGTATTATCCTTTAAATATTCCATAGATAATGAAGCCACTTGAGTCTGAGGCTTAACAAAAGTGAACACATTTTCTGTCTGGTGTCATTCCGTGTTCTTGCTACAAACTTCTATTATGGCCCATTTTGGAAATTATTTTAGTGTAACCTTATAAATTGACTTTTTGAATTGTGAAGTATAAAGATTACTGATGACAGCCCTAGATCCATGGTGCTTGTCCTTTTCTAATCTGGGTGCAGTTCTAACTATGCTTTTACAGATTCCTATTTTAAGCCTTCACTGATCTTAAGGGGAGTCGTTCGATTCAAAAGTTTGCTTGGATGTCTAAAAATGGCACCAAGACTCTTGCATGTACCTAATGAATTTATTTGTAACACTGCACAGCACATCATCTGTAACCTCTCACTGTCAGTGACTGCTAAATCTTTTCGAGTTTCATGGTAATTGCTTCTTGTTTTTTACAGCAATTTATAAACTGATGCATCAATAAAAGGAAGTGGGAGGTAAAGTCCCTGTTTTGTGACTCCAGCAGAGGGACAGTGCTCTTAATTCTCCATCTAATGTGATACATTTTGAATATTCAAGTTAAATTATGATCAGGTTGGAAAAGGGGTTCAGCTCTTCAGTGTGAGCAGGGTTATCCCTGTGTGCTCCAGGTGGGGAAGTGCATTTCAGTAATGTGTGAACAAAGGCCTGTCTTGGTGAAAAGGAAACACTGGCTTTTGTTTCAGAGGCCATGTAAAATATATATTATGATTAAATATGTAAATGTCTTTTCATTACTTGAATTTTCCTAGTTGCCTCTCAATGTCATCTTCTGTAAAGTTTTGTTATTGATATAAACCAGATTTCTACAATCTGAGTGTCATACAAATATCTCACATATGTTTTTTAACAAGTATATGTTTTAAGAAGTATTATTCTATTTTTATTTATTAAAATAAAAATATTAAAACAGATTATGACTTCCTGAAGTCTTAACCTGTGATAGATGATGAAACAGAACCAAACTTTCAAGAGTGTGATCACAATTCCTGCTCATTGTGTTTAAAGAGGCTTAGATGTTGCTTATTTAGCAAATTACCTTTACTTTATAATCAAATATAGAGTTTAGAAAAATCTTTCCTACACTAAGCGATTAATCTTTCTGAAGTATAATCCTGAAAAGTAGCAAAGCAACTTTTAAGTTTATTAGATATGACAAAAACTTTTCCAAATGTGAATGAAGATTTCCCTTTCTTTGTGAAGAGTTTAAAAATGGAAGGTAGCTCCCTGGTGTGACATATTTTGAGAAAACACAATTTCACATTAATAGATTATAGCACTTTTAAGAAGTTCATTTATATTATCTGAGCTGGAATTGTTAAGAAATTATATAGGGGAGGGATTTACCTGGTCCTGCTTATTGGACTCAGTCATATGGAACTTCTTGGGATATTTACTAAGCATATTTGGAGAGCCAGCCCACAGGGGCAGGGTAGGGTTTCCCCGTTGCTTGACTGAAAAGTGCTATCAGAAAATTAGTTTTGTGAGCTTAGTAATACTGGCTTGTGACTCTGACCTTCATTTCATTCGATGTGAAAGATGTAAATACTGGAGAAATACTAGAAAATAATAAAAGAAAGAAAAAGGAACACAGACAGAGAAACCCCCAAAACTCAGAGCAACTTGTATGGGTTTTACCTACTTAAGTAAGAAGAGGGGAAATGTGAGGAGGTAAATACTGAAACCAGGCTGCCCAGGTGGAAGGTGGAAATGCTGCAGCTGTTGGGAATTTGAATGGAAAAAGTCATTCAAAGTCAAAAATGGACAAAGTCATTCCTCTGAGCAACCAGAGGAACTTTGCACTTGGCTTTGCTTCGATCTCAGGGCCGGGCTGGGTGACTTCCAGAGGTGGCTTTCAACCACAAGGGTATCACAACTCTATGAAAGCAGGCACCAGTACTGCTGAAAATCTTGCCTGCAGTTTGATTTTGGAGCTCAGTAGTACCAAATGAAGAGACTGCAGTCACCCAAAGCTTCTTGCAGTCACTCAGCAGCTTGCAGAGCTGTGGTGTGAAACGAGAAGTGGAGCCAGGAGCTCTGTGTGCAATAACTGGGTTATCAAACCATCAATGCTCTAAAGATTGGCTGTGATGAAGTGTCAATGCAATTATCTCTTTGTGACCCACCTGAGCACTCTGCAAGAAGATCTACATTAAATACTCTTCATTAACTAAAATGCATATCATGATCCAATTCACATTTTGTTAGAGTTAGGCTTGAAAGTGGCTTGTTTTGCAATTCAGTAAAGGTAGAGGTTCATTAGTACTTTGCTAATTGGCATCAGTAAGTTTAAGGATCAAGAAAAGAGACTAGAAAGTAATGTATCTGAACTAGTTTCCTGACCTCATTCCTGTTGCTAGATAACGTTAGACTCTGAAACTGCTGGCACCAAGTGAGTAGAGCATAGCCACTAGCTGTTAATTGCCAGAGGAGAAATGAGAGAGGTAGTGAACTTTGAAAGGCTTCAACTTCACCTCAAAAGAAGTCAAATCCTGTTGCCATGAAAGGCAATCTGATGAGTCTCTGTACTGCCATTAAGGAAAAGGAATTGATCAAAGGTTTTAAACAAGGTTTCTTAGGGGTTTGTTCCACCATGGGCAATCACAGCTAACACCTCTTCCTATCCAGTCTTGAAGGCTGTCTGTATTCATGAAGACGTTTATTTTTCAAAGGCAGCTGTCAAACAGTTAAGGTAGTCTTTCTAGTGATGCTTGTGTTTAGAAGAATTTCTTAGCTGCCCAGTAAATTGGAAAGAAAAATAGCACTGGAAATCCATATGTTTTCTTTGGTGGTCCCTGAAAGCCCTTGTAGCTGGGCTGGCCAGGCTGCTGACTGTGGAGGGCAGGCAGTTCCTTCCAGAAGCACAGCACAGTCTGTCTTCTGGTCAGGGATGGAAGTGGAATCTGCCACCACAAAGTGTGTGCTGCCAGGCAGACATTGCTCCCTCTGCAGCACAGTTAGCTCTCCTTAGTCTCATTTAAAGTGGATTCTTGGCCTCTTTTCTTCCATCTGAAGAGGATTTGTTTGTTACACAGAATAACATAGGCTTGCAAGAGTCTCTGGAGGTCATCAAGTCCAGCTCCTGCTTAAAGCAGAGCAGGGCTAGCTTTAAAATAAGGTCTGATTACTCATGGTCTTCTTTAGTGGAGATTGAAAGTCTCCAAAAACTCTTCTGAGCCTGATGGAGGCACATGGAAATGAACAATGTCCTACACAGAGACGGCATTAGCATAAACTGCCTCTGCCAAAACTCTCATCCAGTCAAGTACTCGCTTCTGAAATACTTGGGAGAGAGAGCTGCTGGGAACGAGCTGTGGTGCACTCTAGTGGCTCCAGAGTGGGAGGAGTTGTGTACAGTGCTGTGCAGCTGAGCTGCTGGGGCTGCCTCTGGGGTCTGTAGGTGATGAAGATGAAAAGGAACTGAGTTGTATTCGAAGGCTCTGTATGTGTGACTTTAGTTTAACAATCTAGATACCCAGTGAAAGGCAACGTGGAATTCAGCGGTAATGTATCCCTCAAGGAAAGGGACACAGGTCATAGATAGCCATAGAAAACACTGAAAAGAAAAGCTGCAAGGGTCAGGAGCACTGGTGTAGCCGTGCTGTGGAGGGAGCAGTGCCAGTAATTGTTCTGGCTCTCTGGGTGTGCCTGGGTGGGGCACAGAGAGCTCCGGGAGTGAGTGGCAGCCGCCTGAGGTGAAGCTGAAGCATCAGCGCCGATTTCAGGAAAACTCTTTCTGGAAAGTTGTATTGCAATATATACCATGAAGCTAATCAATAATGTCTTCCCCAACTGCTTTAGGCTGTTGACACAGTGAAGGTTGAACTCCTGTCTCTGTTGTATTTCTTTCCACATGAGGCAGCTCTGATTCAAAGAATTCAGATCTGTAAGAGCAGCTCACTTTGCATTTTTGCAGACTCTTCTGGGTGCATGCTGGCCATATTAGCCAGCAAGTTCTCTAGAAATAACAACACAAACCAAACTCTTCTTTTGTTATAAAGTTATTTGTGCAATTTCCTCCTACTTGCATTAAAATCTGGGAGCCTGAGATGACTTGACTTTGCTGGTGCTCCGACTCCCTGTAGTTTACCCCACACATTACTTTGCAGGGGGTGGAATTTGGGAAATGTCAAGAAAAAATGGTAATTTGGAACTAGCAAACTTCAGCCTCTGCTTATTCTTGGAGTAAAAGTTTGTCTTGCAACCTCAAACCTTGCTTAGTATATTGAGCTCAGCAGGTTATGAGCATATAGAGAGTTTCAGTTAAAATTTATGTGTCTACCTTTCTTAAAGAACTCTGGTCTGCAAAGTACATGTGAATTCATTGAGATAAAGGGCATTGGGTTTAGAGAAAGTGCAGGTTTTTTCTTCTTGCTGAAAACTCTTGTGCTGCCTGATATCTGTGCAAATTTCAGCCCAAGTGTGACATCAACCTTGCACTATCCCCTGTATTCCTCTACAGCACACCAACATCATGACCCTCACTGATGGCAGACCTGCAGCCAGCAGTTACCCAGCTAACACTCACAGCAGGCTTAACAGTGCTTCTGACATTGAACACTGGGCCTGTAAAACCAGAACACTTTCTCATTTGGCTCATGCCTCCCATTATTTTCCAGGTGTTTTTCTCCTCCCCATCATGCCAGCACACATGCAAACCTCCTGAACTTTATTCTGAATCTGTGAGTTGAGTGGAGAATAGCTGTTTTTTTGTCAGGGCCATGGGGAGAAAATGTATGGAATAACACCATCTGTACTTGTATGTAAAAATGCATTAGGGTTTAAAATGTCAATAATAAATTAAGCCAGGTGCTCCAAGATAAAAGGTTTACTGCTGTTCTCCTGTGAGAAATCTAATTTTGATGTTTTACTTGGTAAAATGGTAGATGCTCATGTACAGTATGCTCTCAGCCTTCTTAGGGATGACTTCTTCCTTTTTCCACAGTTTATCACAGAAAGCTAATTTTCATCTATTTGTCTTACAAATACAACTGTTACCCATCTTGATATTTGCACTGTCTTGTCCCTGTAGTATGAGATTTTAATGACTTTCCTGTCAGGTTTGCTGCAATCTCTTTTGTGATGGGTAAATCATCTTCACATGCACTGTTCCCAAGCAACCCAGCTCCTCTGAGGCTGGGTTTCCCTGTATCCTCAGGGAATGGGTGTTCCCAGAGACACAGTTATCACTCCACTTGCCTCAGCTGTGCTGCTGAGACAGCAGCTTGGCCATCACTGAAGATGATCTCTTTCACAGTGGTGTGAGATGTTGCAGAAGGTAACTGGACATTCTGAGCCCAGTGGAACATTATAAATTCTAATTTGAAAGGGGTATTGGTGCATGTTTGGGTGATATGGTAGCAACTCTTGACAGTAGAAAGAAAAGCCACAAGAAGGAGCTAGATGAACAGGTACAACAAGAACTTTTAGTTGTGTTTTTGTATTCATGGAGATCTATGCAGGTAAGTGATACATAACAAATAGGAAAAGATGCAATAGGGCCAGAAAAAAGCAGATAATTTAGCTTGGCACAATTTTAGTGGTATTATTGATCAAAAGCAAGAAAACAAAGTTGAGAAGCTCAAAGCCATCTTTAAGTGGTCTTAGAGGTTTCATAAAATGCCAAATAATGTTGGAAGAACGAGGCTGCAAGTTTGGTGTATTCATTTGAAAATGTTTGGGTAAAGAGAACCCAAAATGCCTGTGACTCAATGGCATAAGGCAGGAGCAGTGTCCTTGCCCCTGAAGGCAGCACTGGTGTCACGGTGTGGTTACATATGCACTGTTCAGATCTGTGCATTGCCAGATGGAGGTAAAAATGAGTTGTCTGCCTGAACACTAGACTGCCTGGTTGTCAGCTTAGGCAAGCTGTGTATCTTATTCAATGTGATGAAGAGTTTTTGGAACAGAATCCTGTAGTAGAAAAGAAACTACAACGAGAGCTGTCAAGTCTTGCTGATTCAGTCTATGACAGGCAGTTTGCAAATGGAAAGGGAGATGTGATATCCTTATAATTCTACTATGTTCTCCAATTGAGCTGTGTGACTGAATTCTGAGCTGCTCAAGTCACACTTTGTCCTTTAAAATCAAGCATGGACGAGGCAGAGTGCTAGGGTCAAATTAAAGGCCATGGAAATTGTGTTAGAAAGAAAAAGTTTTCAAGCTTCAACAGAAAGCTTTTCTAGAGAAAATAGCAAAAATAAAAAGAAGCCTCCATATGAGACATTAAAATGCTTTTTCTTACTTTATGAGTGCAATACAGAACCACTGAAGTATTAAATATTAAAGTCACTGCAAGTCTGAGTCTGAGGGGAGCCCTCTGCAATGCTGTCACCTGTCACAGGCCACACAGAACAAAGAGCCACCTCTGACCAGCAATAAGAAAGAAAGGAACCTCTGCAGGTGATAAGTAATGGATTTCTTTGCAGAGATTTTGAAACACCACTGACTAAACCTCTGATCATCTCTAGCTGAGCATGGAATTGTACAGCAACCCCCAAACCTATCATGTATAAACTGTGCATGAAAATCCCTAAGGCATTTAGCAGAAAGCCAGCTCATTTATTCATTGCAGCAGCTGTCACACCAACCTGTACTTGGTGTGAGTTGCTTGGTTGTTTTGATATTGTTAATGTTCTATATTTGAGAGGTTGTTTGACATTAGCACAACAGAAAGTAACTCACTTCAGTTTTTCTGCAGGATATAAATTATGTTTAGCTGCAATGAACTTTTTGAGGAACCTTGGGACTAGATGTGAGTTTCTGGAATGTGTTGCACGGCTGATGGGGAGCTGAGTAATAAAGTCACACAAAACATGTAAGAGTAATATGGTAAATTGTTTTCTGCATTTAAGAGAGCCCCAACCTATGCAAAGGTGTTGCTGTTTCTTATAGAATATGTTTATATTCCTTCACTGTTTTCCTGTTCATTTGTGAAACTCCCAGATGGAATAACAACTGTACGTAAGTTTTCAAGTTGAAACCTGCCCCTGAATCACTCCAAACCACTCTTATTGCTTAGCTCATCAGAAATGTAATTCATTCACCTATAAAAGAGGGGCCTGATGTAGCTTTGCTTGGAGAGAGTAGGCTGAAAGCAGCAGCATTATGAAGGGTGAGTCAAACTAAACTGATCTTTTTGTGTGTTTAATACAGTCATACCCTCCACAGGCACTTGTGTCTGTGCTGTGCTGAGTGCTGCAAGTCAAGGAAAGGGAGTTGTGGTTTTCACTCAGAAGCTCTTTCATGCTCTGTGTATAAAGCATGGGAGAGGATAACATCCAGCCTCAATTGTTAGGACTATCCCAGCATGGTAAGGTTAAATATCTGAGCTAGTATAAAAAGTCTAATGCTTTAGTTTAGAAACTAATAGTTGTGAAATAGGGATAGAAAAAAAGCAAATGTCACATTTTATATGGGCAGTTATTTCACATTAGATATCTACATCCACCTCCATTTTTCTCCAAATACATAAAGATGAAAAAAGATTGATTAGATGTTTTTCTCAGTACAAGTCTAGCAGCACACTTTCGTGCTAACTCCAAGTGCTGCTCCAAGACATTCCTAGAAAACTGTGAAATCTTGGAATATATTACTAAATCACAGTGGTTATGTTTACAGTGTAAATTCCAGTTAACTTGACATTATGTCCTTCTTGACAGCTGGCTGACAATAAAACTTACCTACAATTACTTCTGACAGTGGTGTTAGCTGACTGATGTAGTGACCTTTGGAACACTTGATCAAAGAAATCCCATTAAGATTATTAGAGACAACTTTTGCAGCCCCAAACCAAACTCACCGAAATGTAAAATTTGTTATTTAAATGCATGATCCTTGTCTCACTTTGGTTTACAGTTTTTAATCTTCTGTGACATACAGAAACACTGTGCTCTGGTGACAGAATATTCCCTTGCCAGAAACCTAATGAAGAAAGATGGGGTTGCAAAATTGCAAACTAAACATGAACAGATTACCAACTAACTGAAAGTAGTCAACTACCAATTTCTGCATCTAATTCACCAGAGTTTTAAAACTTCCTTAAGCCTAATCATGCTTACCTGATTTCTTTTCCATACTTGCTCAGGATTATTAATATTAAATACTCTCAGCATCAATGGATTTAGATATGGAGCAGAAACGATGTCCCACTGGATTCTGTATCCAAATTTTTAACCAGAGTCTAATAGATTTTATTTCTATTTATTTTTTATAAAACTTTTTATTATTAATAGTGTTCTCAAAATAAGCTAATGAACTGTAATCGATTTGCATAATTATGAAGACTGATAATTTATTCATGGCCATGGCAGACAGAATGAAGGACTGGCATTAATTCTGCCAGCAGTTTGCTGAGAATACACATAGCTCTGCACTCTGTTTTGGGGCTTTCAGTGGAACAAAAATAGAGGAAAATTCAACTTAGCAGAAGTGTCCTATTTGAAATGTTTTATAAAATAGTCCCAAAATAATTCTGAAATTGAAACTGTAGATTTGATTTAAAAGCTGTTGAAATGTAAGAAAGAACACATCCTGCCAGCAGGTCTGTTCTGGGTGCTGGTGACTCTGGCAGAGATAATTTTTTCACTACTGACATTAATGAGCCACTTTTGCACCCCATTCTGAGGAAACTTGTGTATCTACAGCTCTGCAGTGAGGATATGAAGGCAAACAGGGCACACAGTGAGGAATACACTACCTGAAACTGTATTGACTTTTATGTTCTTGCATCAGGTAAGAAGTGGGACTGGATCTTAGAGTGTCAGAACACATGGACATTTCAGGGGCCCTCAGGAAGGCTGTGGATCTAGTGGCACTGAACTGAAAATAACAATGTTTTGCTCCTTTTTTCCACCTTCCTTCTAAGCATTGAATAAACTTCAGTCTTCACTTCCTCCCCATGTTATCAGAGGAAGGCCAACAGCTTATAGCAGTCAGTGTTCTCTGAGTACAAATTGCCCTGTGCTCAGTCCTCAGACAACTTGGCCACAACTTGAAATTCAACACAGTTATTTTCTAAAGAGATGTAAAGCCATGAATTCTCAGAAACTGTGTGCTCTAACAAATACATGAAATATTCCCTACCCAGAGGGTTGGCACCTGAAATATGTAATCTGTGGTGAGAGCTCATGTTTTGGGAGGACACATGTTCCCTGTCAGGTAATTTCACTTTGAGTTGTTGTTCAGTGAGACACATTTAGTAGTTGGAATGAATCTAAAGTACAGCCTGAAATTTGCTGTGTGTGAACATTTATGTGTGACCTTTTACTCGTACATCTTCTCCAGCAGCACTGAGAATAGGGAGAGGCTTGCTCTAAGACCTATTGTATTTCAGATTTACAGCATGTGCAGTGCTGGGATTTGCTCAGCAATAAACAACAGGGCAAACTGAAACAGAGATGCTCAATGTGCTGAGAAAACATAATGATAAAAAGTGCGGTGTATAGGGAACTTTCATCTTGATGATAGCTAGAAATGTGCAGGAGAAAGCAATTTTCATCCTTTGTTAGAGAAAATGAAGCTGCAAATTTATACTCTGAAACTGAACAAGATTACTTCAGAGATGTTCAGCTTGGGAATTATTTTCTAGGTTGCACAAGAAAAAACAGTGGCAGTGACAACAGTAGTGACTTTTTTTTGTTATTGTGATTCTTGGTACCAATAAGTCCTAAAATATTAGTAAAAGTTTCTTGGCTTTTCCTTTTTTTTTTTTTTTTTTTGTTAACAAAGTAAGCAGTGCCAGATAATAATTAATATTCTGTGATCTTTGGGAAAAATCTGGATTTCATTTTCCATATGACATGTTACAGATGATAACTGGAGACTGTGTTGTCATTCTAATCTGTTCCTAAATATAGAGGCAAGTTGCATTCCTTGCTAAATTCGCATTTTGCAGGTACAAGTAGCCACAGCTACAGCTTTACCTTCAAGTCAGATAAAATGGTGATTATCTTTTTTTTTTAATTGTTTCAAAGTCTATTTGAAAAGAAATCTTTCAGTTACAAAAGAAAATAACATCCTGACTTATTTCTCCTCGCCCTTCAATTGTCAGCATCTGTGCATCTCTAGATAGGTGCTGCACAGGCTTTCAAAACTCAAGTAGCTCTGGAAGCAGAAAAACAGGCAGAGACTAAAGTGGAGCTGGGAATATTTGTGTGTTTTGTTCTCCACTTCACAGGAGTCCCTCCTCTCAGAGTTAATCTGGTTATAATCTGAGGGTGTTGAAGGGCCTTGAACATGTAAGGTTTAAATTTTTTGTTTAATAATGCACAATGGTGCACACTGGCTCATTTTTCTTGCTACATAATAGAAAGATTAAGCAGATCAGAGTAATACGAAATCAGAAGTGAGCTGCTGCACCAAAGTGGCTGCAGTCCTGCTGCTCCAACACAGGATCTCTGTGTCTCTCTGAGTACTGAGTTAGAGAGAAATGTGTCCTGGTTCTGACTGGGGCAGTTAATTTTCTTCTTAGTAGCTGGTAGAGTGCTGGGGAGGCACAGGAAGCTTCTTTCCAGGAGGCACTGAGGAAAGGGAAGTAGCTGGATATGTTCAGTGTTGAAAGGGATAGCAAGAGTTCATACAGGAATGTTCATACATTGGAGGCAGGAGCTCTATACCAAAATGAGAAGAAAGTTTAAATTTGGAAGGGTTTAGATATTTTTTTTTAAATTATAAAGAACACTTCATTATCAATATTAAGAGAGAGGGTTATCTTTAAGTTCATGTCACATGGTAAAATGTTACTGGTTCCAAACATGTAAAGAAAAGTTCACTCTTCACAGCATAGTACAGGTCCAGTATTCTTAAAAATGTGAGAGGAAGCTGGCCCAGAACTGAATTGTGAAGTCTGATCAGTTTAAGACCAAAAGAGTAAATGACAGGATATTTGCCTTACACCCCTTCTAAAGAAATCTGCCTCTTTTAAAAAATGTTAGTTTGTTTTCTTTGTGGACAACTCACGAATTTATTCATTCCTTCTATTCCAGTTGCTCCTTTCTTCTTCAGCTGTTCCTGAAAAACAAATTGACAAAAGGAATCAAAATAAATCTCTAAACTAAATTCTTCTACTCTTGGAGGCAAGCAGCAACCATGTAGTTCATCATGATACTGACTTTTGTTTGCAGATTAACTCTCAACCCAAACATCTGCTTGGTTTAAGCTGTTCCATCCACGAGGAAGGAATTTAGCAGCAAAAAAACCTGACATAAAGAAAATTAGAAAGATTTTCAGAAGGGCTGAAGCTGCTATGCTTTTGATTAAATTTCCTTTATATTTTCACAGGTTTTGGGAAATTTGAGGTTTGACACTTAGGAAAATAAGATTTTGAAGTAAACTCCAGAGTTAAAAAAACGTCCCAGATACAGTCAGGTATTCTCAGGAATGTCCTAGTTACAATTTCTGTTATAAACTTGAGGATTAAATAATGAACTACCAGTAACCCCAGTGTTGGTTTGTGTGAGGTCTGTCTGCTGAGCATGGCAATATGTACAGAACTTGCTTAATTACATCAATTAATCACATTGGTGCTTTAATGCCCTTGAATGTCATCTTTCAACTTGCAGAAACTTTGTGTTACAGATTTTGTTGAAGTAGGAAATATTTTTATGATATTTTCTCTTTTGCTACCCTTTTAACCTTCTCAAGCAATTTAGAGTACATATCTTGTGATAACTCAATTTCCTGTCTTAATTGCACATCGTTACTTCCTGAGACGGGGTGAGCATGCTGAAAATACCAATTTTCCATTTCAGTATCCTGTCTGGAGAGGAATGGGGCTTTGAGGGGTGGGTTTTGGAAGAGCTCTAAACAAACAAGGGAATCACAGGAGAAGCATAGTAAAATGTAGTCCTAGTTTTTCAACTTCCCTTTCCAGAAAGAGTTACTTAGGGGTATCTTGTGAAATATTTTTGAGCTCTAGGAAGGTTTTAGTTTGACAGGCCATAAATATGAGAGCCCTTTTGGGTGCACTGAGAGTGCTTCCTTTATGCCTGTCCTCTGGCAATCATTTAAAGCTACAAGGAAGTATCCAATGGATGATAATTATGCTGACACACAGGTAAAGATCAATACTGGTGAATTATCAAGTTCAAGTTAATTTTACAGGAGTCCTCAAGTATCAGTAGCACACCTGTCATGGACACAGTCAAGCTGAACAGAGGTTTTAGGGGTGGAATGACTGAATTCGATGTACTCAGTTGCTCTCTCTCACCACTTAGTGCTGATTTTGTCTTGCTGAAAATGGTCATAATAGATCAAATTCCCCCATTTGAATTTGATGGTTATTTGAAACATTTTATCATAGTCTTAATAAGGAAAGTTTCAAGATTATTCACTAATCCCTCTTTTATTTCCTGCTTCTTTTTTTTTTGGTGCAGTTTTTCACTGCTGGTTTTCTTTGTTGCCCATTTTGTCTATTGTAGTCAGCTCTTGCCCTTAGTGCCCTATGAGGCCTACATTTGCAGCCCTTCACTATGGCAGGAATTTTTTGTTTGGCTTGGTTTCTGACTTTTTCTTCCCCCTTCCTTTCTTTCAACTCAATATGTTTGACTCAACAGTCAAACTTTGGTTCATGGTGGTGGCTTTTGAGCATGTTGCCTCAGTAGAAAAATTATCAAAAGGCAGAAAATGGAGGTGATTCTTCGGAAAAAAAATATTCAGAAGGATAGGAGTTAGGCTTCCTCAAACCTTCTCCTGGGTGTCTGTTCACTAGGAGAATGTGGTCTGCAGGATTGTTTGTACATGAAAATGTGTGTTTTGTCCTGTATCTTATGCTGAATGAAGAGCCAATGTCTACTAAAAGGCTTTTGGAAATCCCATTGTAAAGACAAAATATGTATTCTCTGAGCAAATGGGACTAATAATGAGCTTATGTTTCTTCTCATTTTTGCTGCTCTAAAAATATTAATGGGGGGGTAAATAGATAAATCTAAGTGGATGAAGTCTAGCTGTGATCAGGTGATTGCAGTGCTTGCATAATATCCTCTGCTAAAGGAAATTAATTTTTTTTTTGATATTCACACATGATCTCAGCACAGAACCTTTTGCCATCATTTCAGGTGCCTGCTGTAAACTGATGGTACATTAAAACAAAATGTATTTAGAAACAAATGTATGTGACAAAAGTCCAGAGTGAACATTTAGTAAAATGAAATGATTTGCCATTTGAGCTTAGAGTTTTAGCAGCTGAATGTGTGAGTTTGTCTGAAAGAGTGATAGTAGCCACCAGGTGCCCAGCCTAGAGTCTCAACATTGCAGGATGATTGTACAGCCAGCAAGTCTGGCCTCAGAGGATGAGCCTTTTGCTGTGGGCTTCAGTCCTCTAAAGAAAAGTGAGATTTGGCTGAGACTCTTCTCCCTTGAAGTGTAGGTCTCTACATTTAATCTCAGCATCTTTATTCTCTTCATAAATCATGGACAGGCCTCCTTTCATCTCATCTGAAAGCTGACATCTAAAACCGCTGAGGTGAGTACCAGGCTCCTGTTTGTGCATTTCAGAAGAAAACCAGATGATTGCTCAAAGTTGTCCAAGTGTGTGGGAGAAGCCTGTGCCAAGAGTCTAAAATAAAAAGAAGTTCAAGAAATTGAAATTAATTAACTTAAAGTTAGTGGCTCAGTATCTGGGAATTCAGGTCCATTTCTAAGCAGAATTAATCTTGGCACTAAGTGCAGCTGTGTGGTTGTTGGAGAGTTGAAGGGAAGAGTATCCAAGTCTAATAGAAGACAGGGGTGCATTCAGTTCCCTTGTCTATATTTGTTTGTCTGTTCTGTGTCCATAAGGTAATAAATTAAGTGAACTGGGTAGGAAGTGCTGGCTTGCCAGATCTTCTGGTTACCTCTATGGAGATGGTGTTGAGTTTGAAATGTTTTGTAAGGGAGCAAAATGCATGGTACATCTGCCATTGGTTCATGTTCTAGAACACCTTCCAAGTAAAGATTTGTTTCAGGTGATGAAGATGTAGCTTAGAGTAATGTTTGCTTTGAAATCATTTATGCAATAACCAGCAGTTATTGTAAAGAAGTTGTAAAGAAGCAAAAATTCCCCATAAGTGTAGCACAAGCCAACAGAATAAGATATTCTCCTGATAGATAGTTTGGGTTATTTATGTCCCCTCAAATGAAACAGACAGTGTTATTAAATAACTCTACATTAAGTCAATTGGTAAAATTCCCACTGAATCAAGGTTCACTGTGTTCAAATGATTCCAGACAAGAAGGGAGGACACACTGGCGGTGCAGTCTGGTCTGGAGTTGCTTCATCTTATGGCTTGGATAATGAGATATTGATTTTTTCCGGAGCTGGTCATGCTCAAGAAAAAATGAGAGACTCAGCTGCAATTATGAAACTCATTTACAATTGGAAGTGGAGAAAGGTTTTCTTTCTGGATAGCAGATGATATATTTTAGCCAAGTTTTTCTCACAGTTGTCAGTATTTGAAACAAAGAAAAATAAAACTGAAAACAAAAAGTCACTATCAAATATATATGCTCCTATTTTCATGAGTGGTACTTAAAAGATATCTTCTAACTATTTTACAGGAAAGATAAAGGGAGTCTGTTAAATACTTAATGTCTCACAGCTCCAGCTGTAAGTCACAGGGACTTTGGACAAAATCCTAGCAACGCTCTCTGGTTTCAGCAGCTCTGAGCAATCTTTTCAGCTGACCTACAACAGCAGAAACAGCAGAAAACATAACCTTCAAGATGCTCTTTTCTTATTACAAGCATAACGTTATTCATTCCTAAACTCACTTGTCTACTCTCACTAAAATCAAACTCTCTGTCCCTAGGCATGGACCTTTGACAGTCTTTCTTGGGATTTGATGGATGAGGGCAGAGAGCCTACAGGAGAGCTGTGAGGCTCCAGGCTGAGGGAGTGTGGGATCCCACTGTACTGGGGCTGACAGGGGTGGAATTACTTCTCTACACATTAGCTGGTGTTGAGGCATTGCTTTGCATTTGTGATGTAAACAGTGTCAGCAACACACCAAGGGTTTACATTGCTGAACAGTGGTTCCACCGTGGTGCATCCTTGTGTTTCCTTTCTGTCCTCCCCAGGGAATTACAGAATGGCCTGGGCAGGAACAGACCTCAAAAACCATCCAGTTCCACCTCCCTGCCTTGGGCAGGGACGCCTTCACTATCCCAGTTTGCCCAAAGGCCCATCCATCCTGATCTTGAGTATTTCCAGGGATGAGGCATCCACAGCTTCTCTGAGCAAACTGTGCCAGGGCCTCACCACCCTCACTGTAGAGAATTTCTTCCTAACATCCAATCTAAACCTGTCTTCCCTTAGTTCAAAGCCATTACCTTTGTTCTGTCATTATAAGCTCTTGTCAATAGTCCCTCTCCAGCTTTCTTGGAGCCCCAAATTGTAATGTGGTGGTTTCCCCTTCTGTGCCATGGAAAACACAGCATTAGGAGACTCATCTGTTTTTTGTCTTCCCCTTTTTATCACTTCCCCCAGCTTTTCCTTCCCAGTAGCTGCCACTCCTTGCCAGAGCTCTGCTTTCCTGGTTTCTGGAGGGATCCTGCCAGAGGGCACCCAGAGGCTGCAGCTGGGCAGGCACTGCCATCAGTGGCTCTTTGATCATGTACTGCTCCTTGAGAACTTGCATCAATTTCACCTGGGATTTAAGGTTAACACCTTAAGACACTTAATTTGTAAGATTTAGTTTTTATAGTTAGAGATTGATTAGCAGCCTAATCTGTAGGCTTCCTGTGGGATATTATCCCCTACAGACCTATTTGAAGTAATTTTATTATAAGATTTTTTTAATACCTAGGAAGATTACTTGCTCAGGAAAATTACTTGTGTGAATAACAGAGATGATGTCTTCAGTGCTTTCTGGGTCCTTCAGAACCTCCTTTTGATTTTTTTTCTCCAAGGACACTATCCTTCTTTTTCCTCTTCCCTTGGGAATACTTGTCAGAAGGCAAGAATGCTATTTAGGAATGTTCAAGTGTTCTTTACAGTGGAATGACTTTAAAAAATAGGGAAGTATTAGAGAATATTTTGTTGTTTTTACATATAGAAAACTTTTTACCTCTGGAGTGGTAAAATGTTATGTCTCTATTAGTAAGAGCCCTACTATGTCTTCTCCTCTGTTTTACTCTGTTTACAGCGTGCTCTTCTGTTTGAATGCTTATAAGTTGTCCTAAAACTTTCAGTATCTGCAGACCAATAAAAAGAATTAAAATGTGGCTATGAAAGCATTGTATTGAAAGAAAGTAATGAAATTAAGATGGAAAATGCCATTATAAATAATGTATTTTAATAAATAACTGTACACTGTAGAATTTCAATTACAGAAAAACATGCTTTACACAAGTAATTACTAAAGAAATTGCTGTAGGAACACATCCATTCATTGAATTACAGGACATAAATTCTTCCTCTGATTGCATCTTCCGTTGTGAGGGGAGCAATCACAGCAAACACCAAGCTCTAATAACACCCTCTCTTCAGGAATTAGAACTTACTGATGGATGGGAATGTGGAAAGGCTAATGAAAGGTTGCTGCTTCCTGTGCACAAAGGGAGTGAATGGAACTAGTCAGACACAAAGCAAGAGCTTTGTCACTGGCAGGTAATTCAGCAGCTCATCTGGGCCATGCCTTTCAGCAGGTGTTGGGGCTCAGGGGGTCTGTAGGACATTTGAGTGTGCTGTGTGTTCATCCCTGCAGCTTCCCGGGGTGCATTTCATGTGCACAGAGGGGTTACACCCCCTGAGAAGGGAGAAATGTCAGAGATGTTTGTCATAGTTCAAACAGTACCTTGAGGATCTGCAGCATCACCTCTCCTCCTGTCCATCCCTGGAGCTGTCTGTGGGCTTGGGATAATCCATCTTCCTCACATGTGTGAAAGATGAAGCAGAGACTGCTGCCACACCAGGGTAGGAAAAGACACACTGGGCTGTTCACAGAGGTGACTATAACACAACCCAAGGCATCATCATGTTTCCAGGCTTCAGCGTCCAGCTGGCCTGAGGGGAAAAGGTCTCTGGCAGTGGTTTTCAAAAGATGGAATAAAATGAGAAGTGTCTGGAGCAGAGGTGTGACAGAAGTGTCCAGCAGAGATCTGCTTTTCTGATTGCTGTATGGTGAAAATAAGAAAAGCTGAGGGGGGAAAGTAATTAAGGAATTTAATGTAATCACTGAAAATTAACAAATGGGAAAAACATGCAGTTTATGCAATGTGATGTTCTATGTGCAAAGTTAGCAAAAAGGAAACTAGAAGTATAGCCTCATCCTTTTAGTGTTTCCTTAGGTGACACATGGACCCAGTCCTGTTTCAGTTTGTTCCTACTTGCAACTGTCTATGGATTGCAAAGTATTTGTTTACATCTTGGATGACAAACAAACAACCAGCAATGATTCTGTATTTTCAAGTCAGTATTTTGCAGGGTATTTTCTTTTTATCTTGGTAAATGACCTTTCCTTTTGTTGTGCAACTGGACACCTTTCTCTCCCCTGATGTTTGTATGGATTGAGTTCAGAAGTATTGATGTGTTTTTAACTTCTGTCAAAGAAAGGTAACTTGTTCATTTTTTCCCCCTAGAAAATGGGGAGAGCCATCTTTCCACCCCCCC